>JAVLUZ010000157.1:12168867-12311841 GCA_036768485.1 Mermis nigrescens | reverse complement strand
TAATGAAGCTAAATTTGCTTAATTCGTATTTTAGTCATCAACGTATTTTGAATTCCTTCGCATACTTTTAGACCACCAGCTTGATCTCTAAAAACTTATATTCTTGGAATTTCAGTCGAAACATTCCTTAGAATCATGAGAATTAATTTGTCGTGTTAATGTCCAAGTTTTTAGGTCATTTCGGAGATCTCTATCTTTCATTCGTTTAGTTTGAATTACCACTGCGCATGACTATCCCAGGAACCGTTCAGCTATCCCACGCATGTATCCCAGAATCGCTAAGTTCCAGAGATTCCTTTAATATCTATTTAGCAATATATAAGTTCGCTGCATATTTATTATATTCAGTGCATAATCTGTTTTGCGCTCATTGTGTACTCCCTACTTATCGTATTACGGGCGCCCGAAACGTCACCTTGCACTATTTAGCTTTCCAATATTCATTACTCATATTAAACCTGAACCGGCCAACAACTTTTTCATTACATTTGGTGCGTTAGCTCTAGTGCGCATTGTTTTGCGGCTGTACAAACCCGAATAAGCGGCTTATGCACTTGTATCTGTTTCTTCATTCATGCCAACATTGCGAAACCTGAATAAGCCGCTTGTACTATTTTTATTCTGTTTCTTCGTTCATCCCGGCATTGCAATAATTAATTGCGAAGTTGCATAGTGTTATAATAATACATAATCGTTATTGCTTTACGAAACGGCTATCCCATTATCACGGCGATTTGAAGAGATTGTTCTCGAAGCCCAAAGAGAAGCTAATCAAAGTAATTCGCAACGTGCTTTACGTAGCTCTCGTTTGTCATTACCGAACCTCTTAGATTTGCCTATTTCATTATCAACCCAAATCAAAAGTGAAAATCCATTTGGCGTTTTTCCCAAGAGTAACGTTTCAACTCATACGGAAAGTTCGAAAAATTTAGATCCCAAATTAAATAAGAAAAAATTATCGCAAATCTTGCCTAAAATAAAAATCAAAAATATTTCTAAAATGGAAGATCAAGTTGTTGCTCTGTTACAAGAAACTGTCACTCGAATGCAAGATCTCTATGAACAACGTCCAGTCTCTTTCGTAACATCACCCCCGCTTCAAGTTTTCTGCGGAGATGGGGAGCAAAACTGGACCGAGTGGGAAAGGCAGTTCAACAACCTTGCGATTTTAGGCGGAGCTACAAATTTTGAAAGAAAAATCGCTCTCTTATCCACTTATCTTAGAGGAGCAGCTTTAACATTTTTTCATGACCTCAATCAGCGAACCCCTGCTTTACAAACTTGGAACGAATATTCTCAAAATTTTAGACTTAGGTTCCCCGATAATCAACATATAGACATTAAACGCGATCAATTAGTTGCTAGGTACCAATTGCCCCATGAATCTGTTTTGCAATACGCAGCAGAGATTAGGAGGTTGGCCAAAAGAGCCCAGCCGGGGTGGAATGGTAATGATGAAAACGATTTCATAAAAAGCCATTTTGTCTCAAAATTGTTATCCCATTTACGAATCTGGGTGAGAAATGCATCCCCAAAAACTTTTGAAGAAGCCGTTTCGGAGGCATACAAGCAGGAAGTTAATCAAAATTACGACAGTCAGCAAAATTTTACGAACCCCACGATGTTAAAACCTGAAAATTTGCTTGTTTCTCAATTTCCGTCTATGACTTCTCCTAGTGCACCAAACCTCAGTAGCCAAAGTTCATCCGCAATAAAAAATTATAATAATTCTTTTCGATTGACTCAACCGTCTGTAGAAAGGCAGTATTCTGGGCAGTATCCCAGTTGGACTAATTTTAACAACAGAAGTCAGGGCCCTGCACAAAGTTCTTCTCGGGATGCTCATATTACTTGCTTTTTTTGTGGTAAGCTGGGACATCGAATAGCTAATTGTAGAACGAAACAGCGAGAAAATCAACAAATGTTTCAGAATCGCTTTAATCAAAATCGCTTTAGTACCCCAGTGAATGATCAAAATAGTCGATCGTACTCAAATCAGTCGAGTGTAAATCAAAATAGACGTTTTTCTCGAAATTTTTCGCAAGGTGAACCTCCGTCACATCATCCCCGTGTGAGTAGGCAAAATTTCGTGCGGGCAGCCCATGCGGAGGATGAGGGGTCTTATACTGGGCAAGGCGTTGAAAATGATCATGGAGAAGGTTTTGATGCTCTCAATTGCACAGATCCTGACCTTTTTCAAGCCAATTCTCAGTTTTTGCGTTTTCCTTCCATGAGGACGCATAATGTCATTGCGTCCGCCCTCACTAATGATGAAATTCGGGTCGTTCCCACCTTTGAAACCGGGGTGGAAGGTGGGGTATGTGAAGATGGTGTGTGCAGCACGGTTTCTTTAAGTGGCAAAATAAGATGTCGTTCCGCGTCCCCACATTGTGCCGTTAGTGAGGAAAGGAGTACACAACTGTTCTCAAAATCACACCATTCTTTTGTCGGCCGTAGTGTTGTGAAAAGCGTAGGAATAGTGATAAGGTGCGCACCGCTTTTGTACATATCGCCGAAAATTTTCATTTTGCATATTTTTCTTGCGTTTTGCATCCCATATTTTTCTGCAACAGAAAATTCACCCTCAAAATCTTACTTTTTATGTCAATCCCATAGAAATGGTCATGCTCTCTCAATACCTAAAAAAGTTCATTGCGTGTTGCCTGAAACTTTCGATAGAGCTGCAACTTCAGCGCAGATTAAAATTTGGACAGCAAGAAATAAACCTCTTGAAGCAAAAGCAGCGAAATGTTATCGTAAAACTCGTACTATATGTACAAATTTTGGATTTTTCGGCTCGAAAGGAATTGTCAGCGATACCTCATTTGAAGTTCCCTCTTCTGTTTGGGAATGTAATCGAGTTTTAGAAACAAAAATTCTGGACAATACACCATTAGTAGAACTTCACCCCAATCTTTGGTCGACTAATAATTCCCTAAGTGTTTCTTTTATTTATTGCTGCTCAGACCATTGCTTCACTCAGACTAATTTTATTCTTGAATTAGGCACTGTTTCCTCATATGATGGCGAAAAAGTCATGAGCGATCTCGGTGATACAGGCGGTTGTAAAGCCTCAAATGGTTATTGTAATCATACTTTTAGTACAATAATCTGGGAAAAGGATATTTTTAAATCAGTCTGTCCTCTCATGAGTAGTGGTCCTCATTTAGCCCAAATTTTGGAAAAGTATGTTACCGTTGAAAAAGTTCAAGCTGCTTTCACTATGTTATATCTGTCTAAAAGATGTAACCTGCAAAATGCTTATGAAACCGCACAAGGTGTTGTACTTCAATTTGAAAATTCCCAAGATATGAGATTGATTAATGCAAGAAATTCAACCCAAAATTCTGATGCCGATCCTGTAAACGCTAAATTACAATTTCTTTTTGAAAAAATTAAGAATTTTGAATCCAAAATATTCAGAAATATATGGCTTGAATTGTGCAGGTCAGCAGATCGATATTTGCAACTTGTTTGGCAGTTTTTGCAACTTGATCCCACCCTTGGTGCCAGAGCTCTGTTAGGTAGAAAAGATATTCATGCCTCATTTGCCGGTGAAGCTCTAATTGTTTGGGACTGCTCCATGGTTATCCCTGATAAGATATTTTGGAATTATACTCTAAATAATGTTTGCTATCAATTTTTGCCAGTTATTTATAATGGAAAAACCTTGTTTGTAATCCCAGGCAGTGATGATTTAGTTTCTAATTCCCCCACTATTGATTGTAGTCGTAAATTAACTGGTATTTTTAAAAGAAAAAATTCGTGGTTCACAATTTTTGGCTCAGTACACGTCACTTCCGTACCTCTAGAGATTGCATGGCACTCAAATTGGTCCGCCTATACGTTCTACGCCCCACCATTATTTCATGAAAGTTTTTTCACTGAAACTTTTCAGTCAATTGGTCTAATTAGAAGTTATATGTTCAAAACAAACATTTTAGAAAACCAGCTAAATCGCTTATCAAATTATACCGCTGAATTATCCCTAAATCCAAATGTTATTTCTGAATTTTTTAAAGGTACCGGTGAATTCGTTTTTGACTCAGCGAGAGAATTTAGTCACTCCCTTGAACACTTAATTGTTAATGGCACGCATTCTATCTTAGGAACCGCAGATAAGATTATCTCTGGACCGATTCAACTAATCCTCAATGTTGCTATTATTGGTGCAATTATTTTTGCATGTATATATGTGATCATATGGTATCGCTCTATTTGCTCTAAACCATGTAGTTTTTGTAGGAAAAAATCTAGACGTAGAAATTCTCACGGACGAGCAACGATTTGCAAAGGAGGTCAGTCATTGTACGTGCGGAAACGAAAAATGGATGAATCTAATCCCGAGGACGTTGGAGCGAATGTTACGGTAGAAAATCTGAAAGAGGAGACTATTGATGATAAGGAAGAGACTTCACATCAAGTATGTGACTCCCCAAAGTCTTCTGTAGGATCACCACTTACTCAGCTCCTAGTGCGTGCATTTACACCTTTTCTTGAACCTCAAATGAATCCGGTAAACCAATCTGTTCAAGTAAAAAAATGTGCAGCTATTGAGTTATTAAAAAATTCTACCCCTACAGTGAAAGTCAAAATTTTAAATCGAATGAACCCCCTAGTTTCAACTATTTCACAAGCCTTAATAGATACTGGTTCAGAAATTACTCTAATCGATGAAAATCTTTGCAGTGAACTTAATCTTACGCTTTATCCTCCCGTTATTAATACTATCACTCAGGCAGGAGGACATCAAGCCAAAGTTTTAGGTACTGTTTGGTTATGCGTTTGCTTTGAAAGTGAAAAAGGATTTGCAACCCCAGAATTTTTGCAAGCCCAAGTCATTGAGAATTGCGTGACTAAATTCTTAATCGGGACAGACTATTTGCGTCGTTTTGCTCATCTCATTGTTTCATGGAAGACTGGAAAAGTTTTATTTGGCAAATATGAATTAAAAATGCCTGAGCCAAACCAATTAAGCGATAAACCTAGAGG
The DNA here is from genome assembly GCA_036768485.1 of Mermis nigrescens. Taxonomy (NCBI): domain Eukaryota; kingdom Metazoa; phylum Nematoda; class Enoplea; order Mermithida; family Mermithidae; genus Mermis; species Mermis nigrescens. The sequence continues at coordinate 12,306,849 of JAVLUZ010000157.1, read as the reverse complement.
AGTTGCTACAATAAAATGTGAAACTATTATCCCTCCACGATCGATGTTTTTTGTTCATCTCAGTATTAGTAAATCATATGGTAATTTTAATAATCTCATTTTCGAGCCCAATGCAACCTGTATGCGTAAGCACGCAATGTATGTCTCTTCTTGTATTGATAATCCAGTTAATGACTCAATCAGCACTAGTGTAATTAATTTATCTAAAGATCCCTTAATCTTATATCAAGGCACAAAACTAGGAGAAGTTCGCCTACTAGCTGAACCTACTTTTTCGCAAAATGTGTCGACCATTAAAAAAGGTAATTCTCAAGCCAAATCCGAAAATAAGATTATAAATGAAATACCTGGAAACCCTAGCTTGGATCCCAAAAAGGCTAGTAAATTGCTCGAACTTTTAAATAAATATTCATATTTATTTGTTGTAGACGATAAGGATCTGGGAAAAACTCATCTCATATCTCATAATATTGATACCGGTGATGCTAAACCTTTTAAACAGCAACCTTACAGAGTACCCTATAAACAAAGAGAAATTATCGACAATGAAATTAAGAAAATGCTTGATAATAAAATCATCTCTTATTCGCATAGTCCCTGGGCCAGTCCCATTGTAATGGTCCCAAAGAAAACAGGAGGATTTCGGTTTTGCGTAGATTATCGGAAACTCAATAGTTTAACAAAAAGAGATAATTATCCCTTGCCCCGTATTGATGACATTTTGGATACTCTGAATGAAAGCGCCTATTTTACGACTTTAGACCAAGCCTGGGGTTATTGGCAAATCCCAGTGAGTGAAAATGATAAGGAGAAGACGGCCTTTATCACTTACAACGGTCTCTATCATTTTAATGTTCTCCCTTTTGGCTTATGTAATGCCCCAGGAACCTTCCAACGTCTCATGGACCTTCTTCTCTCAGGCTTGCAATGGGACATATGTTTAGTTTATCTTGATGATATACTGATTTTTAGTAGAACATTTGAGCAACACCTAGAGCGTATATCTCTCATATTTGATAAATTATCTCAAGCTGGTTTAAAATTAAGGCTTGAAAAATGTAAATTCGCAAAACATGAGACCTCATATCTTGGGTATATAATTTCGTCAGCTGGTATAAATCCCGATCCGTTAAAAATAAGAGCTGTAGAGAATTTTGTAGTTCCAAACTCTACGGAAAATGTAAAAAGCTTTCTCGGATTAGCTGGTTACTATAGACGCTTTATACCTAATTTTGCATGTGTTGCGGAACCTCTGTACGCTTTGTTGCGCAAAAATGTCAAATTTTCATGGAATAAAAGTTGTGAGATCGCATTCATCACTTTAAAAAAATTGCTCACTACTGCTCCAGTTTTAATTTATCCCGATTATTCTAAGCCTTTTATAATTCACACAGATGCATCTGGTAAAGGATTAGGTGCTATTCTCTCGCAGGAAGTTGATGGGAAGGATCACCCTATTGCATACATTAGCCGAAAATTGAAACTCGCAGAACAAAATTATCCCGTTTTCGAGTTAGAAGCCTTGGCTGTAGTCTGGGCGGCTAAGCAGTTCCGTACATATCTATTTCAACAGAAAGTTATCATTGTTACTGATCATGCTGCTTTACAGTATATCCTCAAAAAGCCTAACCCTTCCCCAAGAATTTCTCGATGGGGCCTTGCTCTACAGGAGTATGAACTTGAAATTCGTCATCGTCCAGGTAAAAATCACGGAAATGTTGATGCTCTCTCAAGAATTTTTGTGAGCTCAGTTGTGAAAATGAAAGAAATCAATCTCTCCTATGATAATCTAGTGGAAAATCAAAAAGATGATACTTTCTGTTCTACTATGATTAAATTTTTAGTGAGCGGTGAGCTACCTGAAAATGACCAAGAAACTCGTCGTATTTTGCATACTCACAATAATTTTGCGTTTTTGGATAATCTCTTATTTTACATTGGACCGCCAAGTCGGAAGGATCCGGTTGAACTCATGGTCATCCCACCTGCATTGCGACCCCAAATTTTACACATGTTTCATGATGACATGTTCTCTGGTCATTTTGGCGTTAAGCGTTCCTACAACCGTATTCGTGAAAGATTTTACTGGCCTAATTGCTATAAAGATGTGAAAGAGCATTGTAATTTGTGTGAAAAATGTTTAAGCCGTAAATCACCATCTAAACCAATACGGGCATCTTTGGTTCCCATCCCTGTGAATGGACCGTTTGATAGAGTTGCTACTGACGTTCTAGGTCCCCTACCGTTAACGCAATATGGAAATAAATATATTATAGTTTTTACTGATTATCTCACAAAATATTGTATGACTGCTTGCCTACCTCAAGCCACGGCGGAGCATACCGCTCAAGCATTTCTCCTCAAAGTTATTTTAATTCACGGATCCCCTAGACAACTTTTGTCAGATCAAGGAACAAATTTTTTGTCAAATGTCATAACCTCAATTTGTAAATTTTGTAACATTGATAAAGTAAATACGACCCCTTACCACCCCCAAACCGATGGTCTTACTGAAAGATTCAATAAAACTCTAGCTAATACTTTATCAATGTATGTTAATGATAATCACAATAATTGGGATGAATTTTTACCCTATGCAACGTTCGCATATAATAGTTCTGTTCATGACTCGACGGGATATAGCCCATTTTTCCTCTTATATGGCCGAGAAGTGAAATTTCCCATTGAAGCAGCCATAAGCATGAAAATCAGCCGCTATTCTATTGATTTAGATGATTATATCTCCCATTTCTATAAATTTATGAATAAGGCTTGGGAAAATGCTCGTATAAATATTCAAAATGCTCAGATCGCTCAAAAATTTTATTATGACCGTAAATCTCATGATGTTGAAATATTTGTTGGGGACACTGTGTATAAACATAACCCCACACTTAAACCTGGCCAATGTCGCAAGTTTGCTCACTTTTGGGAAGGGCCATACACTGTTGAGGCAATTAAATATCCCAATGTTTTTATTAGAAACTCGAAAAATCACGTAGAACGAATTCACGTTAATCGGATTAAAAAAGTTCGAAAAATGGACGAAAAAATTGATTCAGTTGCAACTTTAGATGATTCAAAAGGTCAAAAATCAGATCTAGCACCCAACGTCCCAATTAAACAGACTCACCCTTACAATTTAAGACCTAGAATTCAAAACGAAAATTAATCTATATTGTATATTCATAATATTAATTGATATTTACTTTTAAAATTATTTATCCCTGCTATTTTTAGACAACACCAAGTCAAACCCCTACGCCGAATGATGACTCGCTTCAAGAGAAAACCCCATCAGAAAATAGTCACAACTGGAAACGAGCCAAACCCAGAAAGGAGGCGATGCCTTCTGTTCTCGTAGATCAATGGATGCATCATTTGCATCGATGCCCCCTCGATGCGAGATTATTCCCAGTGCCTGGAAAAATCCCAGTGGATTTAGCGTGCGAGATGCTTCGGAAAGACCCCCATGTGTCGAATGTACTTGGTGTCTACACCATGGATTTCTACGCTCGTGATGCTGACACCTCGGCTGAAAAAAATGAGTCTACCCCTGATAACGAGAAACCCTTCTGCTATATGGTGGCCATTGTTCGTCCCGATGGCTATGGCTGCAGCTTCAATATCGATCGGCTAGGTGGTGTCCCACGTCAATTGCGACTGTTGTTATTCGACCCCAACATTGAATATATCGGCTATGATTTCTCTAGCGGCTTAGCGAATATCGATCAGAATTTCAAAGGGCGCACAGTCGACATCGATATTTTTTCCACAGTGCGTTTTATCAATGAGTACGACGTCTTGCCCGGCATCTTTAGCAAGGTCGGCCCCAATCTTTCGAAGGTGGCCACACAATTGTTCCAATGCGAAGACACCGTCGTCCGTCTAATTGGTGGAGAAGATCACACCATTTCGTCCATCTACTATGCTCTTCTGGTGCTCGATATATACGCATATCTCGAGTTGCATTATGATAAGCTAAGCGCCGTTGCCAGCAAAATCGATGGTATCCATCTTTTTCCCTTGGAAAATCCGCGTATTTGGCGTCAACCCAATATGATCGCGGGTCCAAGTGGAGCTCCACCACCGCCGCAGCAGCAAATTGTGCAAAAGCCACTAATTGAGCCGGTAAACAACCCACTTCGTTCGGCAGATGAGCATCGATTTGCGATCCTGATCAAGGAGATGGTGCAATCGTTCAACATGCGTTTTCGAAATTACCGTCAGTCGTTTTGGACGGTAGGATACAAAGAGTTCTTCCAAGGCTGGCGTGGTGAGATGTTGGGCGCGTTCCCTGGTCACCCCTACAAAATCAGTAAGCGGGAGAGAAGGATGCGCAAGGCGTTGATGTTGCGCGTTGAATCGAAGGGCATCTTCAAATCTACCGGTCAATGATTCTGATTTTTTTGGGCCTGAGCTTTTATGTTAGGGTTTTTTCAAGGGCGCCCATACTAAGTACATCGTATTTATATTTGTTGTTACGCTACATACATTTATGCTTGAACGTAAAGTCTGGCTAAAGTGATTTGCTTAAAATTTATATAAAATTATTTAAAATATCCCAATTCTCAGTTAATGGATTTGATTTTTATTTTTCCCTCTGAATGTGCATGAAAACGAAAAGTTTACACCTCAAATCAGGTTTAATTTCCGGATCAATGTGCGATTCATAATATTTCATCCCTGGAATGATTTCTAAACGTCTTCTCTAGGATAAATCCCAAATGTCTACATTAAATAGGTACCCCAGCGGCTTTGTTTTAATGCGTGGAGAATGTAATGAAGCTAAATTTGCTTAATTCGTATTTTAGTCATCAACGTATTTTGAATTCCTTCGCATACTTTTAGACCACCAGCTTGATCTCTAAAAACTTATATTCTTGGAATTTCAGTCGAAACATTCCTTAGAATCATGAGAATTAATTTGTCGTGTTAATGTCCAAGTTTTTAGGTCATTTCGGAGATCTCTATCTTTCATTCGTTTAGTTTGAATTACCACTGCGCATGACTATCCCAGGAACCGTTCAGCTATCCCACGCATGTATCCCAGAATCGCTAAGTTCCAGAGATTCCTTTAATATCTATTTAGCAATATATAAGTTCGCTGCATATTTATTATATTCAGTGCATAATCTGTTTTGCGCTCATTGTGTACTCCCTACTTATCGTATTACGGGCGCCCGAAACGTCACCTTGCACTATTTAGCTTTCCAATATTCATTACTCATATTAAACCTGAACCGGCCAACAACTTTTTCATTACAAAAATATGAAATCTTATATTTTGTACATGGCTGTAGAACATTAACAGAAAATCACTTTTGGAACATGAGTTGTACGGGTTGTTACTAATGTCATGTAATTTTTAACCAAAATTTTATACAAAAACTAATGCAACATAGTTGATCTGCGAGCACAACAAATTCTATTTTCCATGATTTTTCATATTTTGATTCAATCCTCGACTATCGAAAATTGTTGAAAAAAACTTGCCAAACTAAAGTAATGCGCATTTTTTAACTTTGGCCGACAGTTTAGTTTACTAAAACTTGGGAAGGCAACTATGTATTTTGTGAATCGATGGAGAAGGGCAAAAAACATTTTTGAGCTATTTTTGGCGGGCTCGATGCAATGATGAAGAAAAACTTTGAAGAAAATTTGAGTATTGCATATTTGTGCACAAATATCTTTGACTAAAGCCATCAAAATATGACTTATTATCATTCACTCCATGAACAATTTTGAAATGCGCCAAATAAGAAAAACATAGTCCTCAACATTCAATTTGAGCGGTTTTTGGCGGGTTAGAACACTTGACTATAAAAACACTAAATTCAGCATGAAGCGCCAAAAAAATTGGCTTTACTAGCACAATAATACGCTAAAAACCTCTTTTGGCGCTACTTTCCATATGTAGATGTACTCCAAGAATTTATCGCCCTTCGGGATTTCAAAAATTTTCCATTTTGGGTGGGGCAGGCTCCCTTCTTGCCTTCTGTACGTGGACCCGATGGTAATTATACTGGTTAATATTTATGATCTAATAATGTTGTGGCTTGTAAATAGTGTGTGGTAAAAGATCTAAGACAAAAAGTTATTTCATTTCGAAGATGGTGCGGACTTATTTAAATTGGTCAGTGCATTTAAAAAGTTTTGTTCTTTGCATTTGCTTTTGTTTTTGTATCATTTCAACATGCAGAGAAGACTATATGCAATGACGTTCAAGTTAATCAAAAAAAAAACAAAATACATAGCTTTGCTATTTAGCAGCAAAACATTCACTATCTAACAGATCATTCACCATCTCAGGGTGAGAATCAAACAGTTTTTTGACTGATTCAGCAACATGCAAAAAACAGCAAGGAAAATCGGAAGCATTTTTCGCATTGTCAATCTATGCAAAAACACTATGAAATCAAGTATACATTACACTATGCTATGCATGCATCCAGTTTTCTAATTTTCTGAGCCAAAACACTAACTGGAAAAAGATTTTCAACCAATTCATTTTATTATGTCATAGAAGATAAACATTAAATAAATGCCTACTATCTCGTATATGAAGTTTCAAAAGGTGAAACTTCAGTGTGCGCTTGAAATAAAATATAGTGGGAAGTTTGCAAAGACCTTTAGCTTCATTTGTCAAATTAAAGGTGCTGTTAATGTTTGCATAAAATTTTCATAACAAAATAATTGTTTAATAATACCCATATAAGCTTCTGCTTGATCTGTTTTCCTAAAATAAATAATTTTTTTTACAAGAATATAGCTGGCATTCCAAGATATACGTTTGTCAAAGTCTGCTGCATCAATTTTCGTGTGAAAGTTTCAAAAGTTTACTTATGAAGATAGCAAAACCCACATAATTGCTTTTTTATAAGACATTATCGTTAAACTTTTCACAACATACAGTATAACAATCCCTTATCATTTGCTCACAGTTTGTGGATACTGCATCAATTTTTTTCGCCGAATTTCGATAAAATAACGTCTCTGCCGAAAGTTAAGAAAATCTGCTTTACTTTAGTTTGGCAAGATTTTTCTGCAATTTTCGAGAGTTAAGGATCGAATCAAAACAAGCAGGATCATGGAAAGTAGAATTTGTTGTGCTCGCGGATTAACTATGTTGCATTAGTTTTTTGTGTATAATTTTGGTCAAAAACATTAGTAAAAACCCGTATAACTCATGTTCCAATAGTAAAAACCCGTATAACTCATGTTCCATATGTGATTTTCTGTTGATTTCTTACAGCCACGTACAAGATATAAGAATTCATATTTTCTTAACTATCTTATTTTCTGTTCTCATATTGATGATGCAGCATCAATTCTTGCGCCTAATTTTAATAGAATAGGGCATCAATAGAAATTAGTAAAACCTGTATAACTTCTGCTGCTGGGATTCTTTTTCCATAATTTATGGTGATTATATGTACCACATAGAAACACATATTTGTGAAAAAAACTTTTTGTCGCTCTCATGTATTGAGCACATGACGCGATTTTTAGTGTAAAATTTTATATTTTTCATCAAGAAAAAGACGACTTTAAACAGTTGTGTAAAGTGGAAAAATTTATTTGTCCCAGATTCTCTTCTGTAGTCTAAACCGCAGTTATCGGTTGGTCAATGGATACAATTTCATGAGTTTATCACTAAAACTGAAGACAGGGCACAGCTCTAAGGCAATGACTATAAAATATTGCAAAAATTGACAAAACCGTAAACTTTGGGTTACGGTAGCTAGATGAATTTTGAGTTCCAAGCGAAATGATCATCAATTTCGTGCTCAGAGTCAAAAAGTACTTAACCCTTTCCTTCCCGAATTATAAAATTCGTTAGTAAAAAAATTTTAGCTCATTTTTCTCACTTCTAAAACACAATCTAAGCATAATATAAGTGTTCGTGTCATTCTAAGCATGATTGGTGACTTGGGTTGATTTGATGTTCCGGAACATCAATGGGAAGATAGAATGTCAATAACTTCAACAGAAAAATTCTTCATTGCAGTACACAAACAAGTGAAAAAGTAAAGGAAAAAATCATGGTACATTATGAAAATCTGTGAAACAGTTTTGATTGTTGATCTAGCAGAGGCACACGTTACATTGAGCATTTTATATAAGTGTAACCAGGCTTCTGAGCACCATTCCTGAAGCAGAAACACCAACGCCTTTGGTCTTCACTGTACTCGGGCCAGTGTCCGATATTATCAAATCGAACAATGTTTTGAGGAATGGTGTGATCAGGTTTTCAACCTCGCTTTGTGGGGGGAACGTCCCATCAGAAGGTAATGAGGGGCGACCCCTCTGGCGAAAAAGTGGAGCTTTTCCTGCGTGTAGCAGACCATCCGCAACTTTAACTTGAAAATTGACTATAGTCTGTTTCATTTATTCGAGAGGTTTTTAGTCAATTCTTTTAAGGGCTACAGTAAGCTAAACAAGACGAATTACTGTACTTCGGCAGATCAGCTCAGTGAGGGCGAGTGGCTAGAATTCTTCCATTTTTAATGCACTAATACGCCTAAATAAATTTGATTTAGGCATTTAATCAGTGCTGGGACATACTACAGTAAGTGTGCTAGACAAAAAGCTATCGGCTGGAATCGAACCCGGGTTGCTTCGACTACAAGCAAGAGGTTTTACCACTGAGCTATGCGGGAGTTCGCGGCGTTTCTTAACATCTTAGTCGATTGTGTTTAAAGTGTCGACTCAGGATATGTTGAATGCGCGATTTTTATTAGTAAGTTAATTGATCTGCTGGAAGACGAGAATAAATTATGCCGCAAAAATGTTGTTGAAAAAACCGTCTTTACTACATAGCTATAGTGAGATCTAGCGACCTACAGTAAATAAGACAGAAGGGGTTACTGTAACCTCCGAAAACATTTGCTGAAAAAGCTCTCGGATAAATGAAACAGACTATAGCGTTAGAACGTTTTTTGCACTGATTTTTGACTGTTCGCAGTGCCTCCTATATGTACAGTAGCCAGCCGTTGACGACAACGAGGTCGTAGCCAAAGTAGATGAGGCGCATATAAGGTTTTTTTGAACCACACTTGATGCGGTACAAAGCTATCAGCATGTCAGTTAGGTCCACTCCGCCCATGAGCGAATTGTACTGTTCAACAATTTCTGGACGTTGGTCATTTTCCTCCCATCCCCCAAACTCAGAAATTTTTTATCCCTCCCTCATTTTTGAGAAAAATTTGCTATTTTTGGCCATTTTAGGTGCTTTTTTGCTATTTTTGGCCAAAAATGAGGTCATTTACCCTTCCGCCCCCTACTAAAATAGCCGAGACCATTGGTGGGCAGAACCGAAATTCTGAGGGGGCAAGGGGTGATGGGGAGGGTGCAAAATTTTTCAAAGGTCATCTATTGGCATGAAAAAATCGCGAAAAAAAACAAAAAAAAATTTCACAAATTGAATTCTGGGAGTATTGCGGTTTCTTTTTTTGGAGGGGGGGTATTCGGCATATTGGGGGAGGTGCATACTCCCAACCCCCCTTTTCCACGCCCATGTGTTGCCGGGACCCCTTACCCAAAATTTGGAGCCATTACATGTATGGTCAAAAATATCAAAAATAACTAAAACCTGCACAAAAACGCGTTTTTGGCAGTACGCCATTTCTGTGAAGTCTTTCTTTAGCTTGGGGGTCCAGTCCAGACCCCCATGCCCATTTGTGCATAGATACGTGCACCAAATGCAGAACATACACAAGAGCATCAATATTCCGACAAAAATCAGTAAAAAATTTGATAAAAAATCGAAAACTTAGTTATTTATTATTTTATTATTCAAGATAAATGTTTTTCCAAAAATTTCATGTTTATAATTTTTAATATTGTATTATCAGCTAAAATACTTCAAAATTAAGAAAAATCAATTTCACAAACTGCTACATGCTGATTTGTATTGGTATGAGGTGTTTTCATAAGTATAATACACAAAACTCGCTCTTGTGACTTTGGAGAAAGTTTTCCTTCTTATCTGCCCACTGATGTTCTGGAACATCAAATATTGAAGGCCACTCAGTGCAACACAAAACGTTCGATTTAATAAAATACCAGTTACAAATAAATCACAAACACAATTATGCATGGAAAAAATTTTTTGTACTAAAAAATGACAATATGTGTACCTAAAAACAATATTACAAAGTATTCAATCAACAAAAAAATAAACACAGAGTTAAGGATAGCCATAGCCAGTGGACACGTATGAAAGCACTCAAAAATTTTTTATTGTATGCACCTCTCCTCCTGATGTTTCAGAACAACCAATTTCTGATTGGTCAGAACTAAACCCCGCCTTTTAAACAGCGAATCAGTATTTGATGTTCCTGGACATCATCAGGAAGGAAAGGGTTAATATAGCTGATTTTCAGGCAAATTTATTTTTCACTTATCACATCGATGGTCGAACTTCTCAGAAATAGTTATAATTAACAAATTTTGACGCAGACCGAGCTCCATTTATGAATATACGATAGCACGGATAAGGGCAAAATTCATAGTGTTCATTTTAATCCTTGTTATTACCATTCATTATACTCTGTTTCACATAATTCCGTCAATTAATTCGGAAATTTTATTGACACTAAACCAAGGGTTACTGTAATAATATATCATATTAATCGCAATCTATCACTTTATTGTCGAGATTAGTTACAAAATTTGTGATCAAAGGTATCTGAAATAGACTATAATTATTGCACTTTCAAAATTGCAGAGTCAGTGCTTCAGTTTATGTTGAATTAGGGTCCTAAAAAGGGATAAAGAGGATTTTTTGGAGCGAAAAATGCATGAATGATGCGCAGGTTTGTCTTTTCACATCTTACTAAAACCTACAGATATTGTTAGCAGCTTTTACTGTATTGATTGATTGCAGTGCAGTTGCAGAGTTCTATTCACTTGTCTCCGCTGTATCATCTACATATGTACTGGATTGCCAGTTGCCTACCGTTTCAGGTTTACAGGCCCGTGTTAAGGGGAGGGCGATGGAAGGGCGCGTGCCCCATGAAATCAAACGTGGGAAAAATTTTTTCTTCACTCCCCCTTTGCTTTCTTAATCGAAAATCGCAAAAAAATTTCAGCGCCTCACGCCAATTTTAAAATTATAATTACAGTCTATGTAGTCCCCAAGCGCGCCCTTTAAACATTCGATTTCATTCTTGATACAATTAAAACTTTATTTTGCATCTATGTTTCTTCTTTTTTTCTTGTCTAGTCTTTTCTTCTCAGGTTTTATACAGAAAATGAGATTAGTTCAAGAAGCAAGAATGACAGCAATTTTTCGACGATGATTCTGGATTGGCTGATGAACTTTGAATATTTTTAGGGTGAATTCACAGCCGTGATTCGGCTGATTTTGTAAAAATTTTAACGTTACGATTCGAAATTGAAGTGCTCTTTAACAAAATTTTCCGTAACTTTGCCCGCCGGACCCTGCTGGGGGACCACTTTAGCGCTCCACCCCAGACCCCCTTAGCCCTGAAAGAGATGGTTTCTTTTGATTCTCACTGTATCGAAGGCATGCGGGTAACAAAAGCGTCAAATCAAAATTCTTCCTTTGGTCTCCCCCCCCCTTGCGTTTCAAAAAATTTGGTTATTGCCCTGATCCCGAAACAAAATCCTGGATATGGGCCTGAGGTTTTATCTCAGACTTTGAGGATTTTCTCGCATATGAGTTTTAGTTTCTACCTTCTTAGGTTTTTATGTTTCTACTTTCTGAGATATTTAGAAATTTTTTGGAGGTTTTTTTGGGTATTTAATAATTCTTGACTTAAGAAACTTTAAAAATTATAATTAACCCTCTACCTCCTATTTTTTCACTTTTTGATCTGTTTGTGAACCAGAAGTCCGAGAAATGGAAAAATTTTCTGGGTTTTGTTGTCAGTTAATGAAAATTTTTGTAATGCAAAAATCGTTTTAAAAGTAAAATTCCAAATTTTTTTTAAATCAAATGAAAAGTTTTATTTGTCATCAAACGAAAAATGGGCAAATAATATAAATAATCGACATCGAAACACGCGTATTATTCTTCAATTGCACGAGAAAATTTTTTTGATACATACATTATATATATAGTTCCGAACGATACCCAAACAACCACCTGCTTGCATAAATTACGGTTTTATTAATGTTAAATAATATTAAATCTGGACCAAAAAATTTGATAGACAAGGATAGCAAAGGAAAAATGAAAAATGCGCTTCCTTACGGCCCTGAAGAAAAGCAGCAAAATCAAATGTTTTCAATTTTATTATAAACGCTTTCGAGTTAGGAGTTTGTATAACATGCTCAGACAAAGAGTTCCATACAGGAACAATTCGATTGCAAAATTCATATTTTCTAATTTTCAGATTTGATTTGTTTACAATTAGTTTCTTAGAGTTTGTGGTGCGATTAGACCTCGTATTGAGAACAAAAGTCATCAAAAAGGCAGTGCTTGAAATTTTATGATAGAATACGCCATGTTTAAATCAAAATAGAGCCGTAGAAGTTCTAGGCGTTCGAGACACAATTCCTTCAGTCTAAAATCATGAGACAGAGTTTTATCATTGAATAATCGCTTCGTGAACCTTCGTTGTACATTTTCTACTAAATCTATGTCGTTAATGAGGTAGGGGTTCCAAACTACAGTGCTGTACGCAAGAAGGGGCCTAACATTAGTTGTAAAAGCCCTTATCAGCATTGTGTTTTGTTTCGAAAAATCAAGTTCGAGACTCATCAGATTTTTACTATATATTCACAATGAACTCTAGATTTCAAATTTTTTGATATCAAAATTAAGATCTTTCACATCAGTCGCATCTTTTGATATTTAAAAAAAAAGTTTCGGGCTCTTCTCGCCAGATTGAGTTAATTTTATTAACTTGTAATCGATGCTTAGGCTGCGCTGCGCCGATCGCAGCTTTTGTATCGATAAATTGATCTAGAACTTTACTAGGATTGAAATTCCTCATCTTCTGCACGGATTTGGACAATTTTCGTAATGCAGAAATGCAGTTTTAGTAGTAAAATGTCAAAATTTACCAGCGTTTTACACTGAATTGATTCCACTTCATTACTCATTATTGATGTTTGGGCAGCGCCCGATTGTAACAAAATTTGTAGTACAGAAATGCGTTTAAGAGAATTGAAATTTTAAAATTTTATTTTGCTTCAAAACAGAAATAATGTACGTATTATTGATCGTAGATATTCCTAGCAGAGCGCAGAATTTATTTACACAAAGTATACTAACCACTGCTATCACATGGGTACATGGGATTTTCTACTAGAAGACATTGATTTTTAAACATGGGCGCTCTATTTTAGAGCGATTTCAGACTTCCAAAGAATGGAACAAAGTGGGAAATGTGGAAAAATATCTTGGGTCTGAGTCTGGTCTATAACGGCAACAAAATCGCTGAGAAAAAAATGGTACCTCCTACCTTAATTTTCTTCAGCACGATGGCCTCTACTCTGTCAGTATGCTGGACAGTCACTGATGCATTTTCATAAATAGCTAATCCAATAAATTAAGCCCAAACCTATAGATGATGAATAAAACAATTGAAAAAGTATTAAACATTAATAAAGCATCAACACACCCGAGCGCAATTAGTATTTGCCTGTGTATCCGTGACATTCGTATTACATTTGCTTTATTTTTGTCTTTGTGACGTTTTATCCTTGCGCTCATCTGAATAAAGTATTATTATAATTAATATTTTGATAACATAGGTTGGTAGACCATTTGCTCTGTAGAAGTGCCACAATTGCACTAAAAGTATGGTTCTTAGGTAAACGCTTTAAACCTTTCTAATTCTTTCCCGTTTTTTGACATGTGTAGGTTATTAGGACTATGGGTATGGGTATGCATATATATCTAGAGTAAGCTTTCGTCTGTAGCTTATTTTTTAGAAGACTGCATTTCAAGCTGCCTGAGCCTTACTTCCAGCTTAGGCTTATGGGGCTGAATTTCAGAATATGAGTTATGACAGAAATTTGAAAATGTGGTTCAGAAAGTCAGAAAGTCTGGTTTCCTTTAAAACGTGGAGGCAGTGCTTAAGAATAAATCAGTTTGAAATTTAGGTCTTTGAGTTTTCTCTTTTTACTCACTTTTTGTAGGCTTAGTTATAGGTAGAATAGAATTCTGGACTACGTACCTTCGGTGTTACCCCTACTTGGGTCAAGTGATAAATGCTCAGTGTAACTTTTAATCATTCGAGGTCATTTTTGAATCAATTTGCTATTTCGACGTAAGCGGGTTGGAAATTGGCATAAGCGGGTTAAATTGAGCATAGGCAGCCTAAATTTCTATTTTGTATAAAAGTTAATCGGAAAACCGACTTATAGGTTAAACGTCAAAACGGCATATCGTATTCTTATGCATTGTGGAATCGTTAACTTTAATGTCAATGAATCTAAGAGTTCTAGTTCAATATTCATAAAATATTTTTCACGCCTTTTCGCATTATCGACTTTTTTTGAAAAAAACGCACTATCCAAAACCATTTTTTTCTAGAACATTACCATATTCAGCCTTTTCAACCCGTCTTTCTCAAGTATTTATTTAAGGTTGGCTCACTATGGTCTTACATTAAGTAACAAAAACTCATCAAAAACCGCTAAAAACGACAATTTAAAATTTTCAAATCTGAGTTATTATTAGCGATGATTATTACGATTAGCGTTCTTCAACTTCCTTTTTAGTAAGCAAAGAAGTCATGCATTATGGATGAAAATGGCTCAACTGGTAGTGAAGATATTTCTGATTCGGAGGTATGATTTTGATGTACATACATATAAATATTCTCTGCTCTGTTATAGTTTTTTATTGATTAAGTAAGACATCCATAAGCTACATACAGTATGCGCCCCAATTTTGCATGCGCAGTCTCAATTCAACTTTTGTTGCAGTCGGATTTTAGCGAGCGGACCTCAGTGGCCATTAGTAGGCCGCTGTTAAGCACTTGCAGCCGATTGATGGACTGCTTTCGAACTACTGCGGCCGTTCACAGACTGCAGTGGCCATTGGATGCTGACTGCAGTTACTTTACTGTAAGTATGAAAACATGTTTAGTATCGCAGCTAGCACATTGCGTTATTTGTCACACAAACGGGAAAAAATTTTCTAAATCTGCTTTGATTTTTTGCATGCGTGCATTTCAAAAGTGTGTGCATGCTGCAGGTTCAGTTCGAGAAAAAAGGTAAAAATAGATGAGAATTTTCGTGCATATCATTATAATTCTCGTTTCCTTCATTGGAATCACATCTAAGAGATAATGGTCCTAAAAATGAAACAAATCAGTATTTCCTGTGTGCGATCAATTGCATATTGCTCTGCAACAAAAGAGCATTTTAAAATTAATTTCCGACTGAGCGTTCCGCGTTTTAAACCAAATTCATGGCCAATAAAGAGTAAAAGATTTAAAAATCATAAGCCCGAAATTTCTTTTGCCATTAGTTTTATGATTTTGAGAAGCGCATCTTTTCGACTAAATCAAAATTAGAAATAAAATCTAAGCAAATTGCTCTTATCTTTCGGAGGAAGAGGTTTTTCAAAAAGGTATTTTCCCACTTCTAAAAACATATTTTTTACTGTTATATTGCAAAATTGGGAAGAGAGAATGAATAGTGACTGTAAGATCTAAGCTAAATATAAAATTTAACAAAATAGTGAAATACAGATGACAACTAATTTTGCAAATTAATTGTACATCATAAAATTTGTCTTAAAATTAACTAAATAATAAATATTGTAATGCCGTTGAAATACAAAATTGATAAAAAGCTCCTGATTATCCGCTTTTTATTTATATACAATATGTTCATCAATGATATATTCAGTTCAGAAGTGAAATACATCATATAATGTCTGTCTCCTCAGGCAAGCATATAGTTAAAAAAATATTGCCCGTTCTATTATTTCGCGCAAATTTCATTCTGACCAGCCAGCTTCCTTCGCTATTTTTCTTGTTCAATCAAAGTACTTATATATGCGTATCTACCATTTTGTATTTATTCTATTCAGCGGACATATGCCTACATATGTACATATCCAACGCAAAGGCTTGAAAATGCAACAACAGATTTTTACCTCCTGATATTTTAATACACAACTTCAAAAAGATTTTGCTCGCGTAACTCAGCGCACTATGCATGATTGCACAATTAATTTGCAAAACTATTTGTCATCTGTATTTCACTATTTTGTTAAATTTTATATTTAGCTTAGACCTTATAGTCACTATTCATTCTCTTCACAATTTTGAATGTAACACTGAAAAATATGGTTTGTAGAAGAAGTAAAAAACTCTCTTGAAAAAGCTTTTCCTCCAAAAGATAAGAGCGATTTGCTTTGATTTTATTTCCAATTTTGATTTGGTCGAAAAGATGCGCTTTTAGAATCATATAACTAATGGCAAAAGAAATTTGGGGCCTATATGATCTTAAAATCTTGTACTCTTTATTGGCCATGAATTTGTTTCAAAACGGCTGCAGAGCAATATGCAATTGATCGCACACAGGAAATGCTATCTTCTTTCATTTTATGCCCATTATCTCTTAGATGAAATTCCAATAGAGGAAATGAGAATTATAATGATATGCAAGAAAATTTCAATCTATTTTTACCTTTTTTCTCGGACTGGACCTGCAGCACACTTTTGAAACACGCATGCAAAAAATCAAAGCAGATTGAGAAAATTTTTTCCCTGTTTGTGTGACAAATAACGCAATATGCTAGCTGCAATATTATATATACATGTTTCCGTACGTACAGTAAAGTAACTGCAGTCAGCATCCAACGGCCACTGCAGTCCACGAATGGCTGCAGTAGTTCGAGAGCAGTCCGTCAATCGGCTGCAAGTGCTGAACAGCGGCCTGCTAATGGCCACTGAGGTCCACTCGCTAAAATCCGACTGCAACAAGAGTTAATGGAGACTGCGCATGCAAAATTCGGGGCGCGTACTGTATTTAGGGGATTTGAGGGTTTTAACATCCGAGAAAACTTTTCATTTCCCTTCTTCCTCACAAAATTTTTTAAACCCTCGCGTAATGGTCAAATTTTTCAAAATTGGTTTTTAGTTTGACTATTTTTCATGATTTTGACCGATTCTCGAATTTCCACTCCGAGAACATCATGCCTACTCTATCCGGTAGTACTCATAATGGAAAGTATCATTGATGAAGGCATTCTTAATCAGTCCGCTCGTTTAATCTTAATGTTTTTAACAAATTTGGCTAAGTTTAATTCAATACTATATTACTATCACACATGGGCGTGGGGGTTTGGGGGTATGCACCCCCAGAAGTTGTAATACCCCCCCAGAAATCAAAATACCCCCCCAGAATTCAAATTTTGAAAATTTTTTTTGCTTTCTCAGCGATTTTTTGATGCCATTGGATAGTGCTTGATGAGAAACGTCGAAAAATTGTGTTTTTTCGCCATACAACCACTTTTAAGACCATTTTTTGACTTTTGAAAATTTTTAACCCCCCTAGAATTTCGGTGCTGCCCACCTATGATTACTATTTAAAATCATTAAGAAGTTGCCTCTTCGTATTTGTATATATTATAAAACATGGTAAGCAAGCAGCACTATCTTCAATTCTAGTATAATTTTATTCATAAGATTAAAGTACTACAATATTTTACTTTTAATAATAATTCGATTGATTCAAATCTAAAATCGCAATTTTTTTACATCATAATTTATATTGAATTTTGTATTAGATTTTATTTATATCGATTTGCATATAAAAATTTTAATCTTTGGATAAGATCTGGCCCATACTCAGGAGGCAAACTTGTTGACTTGATTGATTGAAATAAATAATTTCATCAGTTTCAATGTCTCACAACAGTTTAGTACGCTTAGTTCATTGACATATAAAACTAAATATGTACAAAAAAATTTAGCTGGTGGAATTAGTTATCTGAGGAGTGAGTGAGCTACCGCTTATTCTATACCTGAGCTGAGTGTTGAGCTTACTTAATTCGAGCAATAAAGGCAACAAGGTTGTACTAACTACAATATGAAAATTTTCAGGCTCAGTGCAGAGGTCAGCCTCGTTCCGGTACAGCTCTAATGCACATAATGTTTATGTTCAGGGGCGTACACAGGATTTTTTAAGGGGGGAGGCGGTCCGAAAATCATGACCCTATATTTCGCGATATCTTCACCGGTGCACAGAATAAGCATTTTCCGTCGTTTTCGAATATGCTCTATCTTTTAAGATCATAGAATTCAAACTTTTCAAAAAATTCCCCTACTCTCGATAGAATAATTATGTCTACGCCGCGATGCGCCAAAAATTCTGAGATTTTTCGATAAAAATATGCCAATTTTCATTAATTTCTATGCGTTATGTTACCTTTCCAAAATTATTTTTGGGCTAAGGGGGAGTGGGACGGCCGTCCCTCGCCCCCTGCGTATGCCCATGTCTATGTAATGTTTGTAAAAACGTGTTCGTAAATACCGCTAAAAGGTCAATTTCTCAGATATACTATGTACTTTCCTAACTAACATCTTTTGTACGTTTAAACATTTGGCCCGTAATCATTAAAAGCATGATTTATACTTCACAGATTGATAGTCTTCTGCTCAACAAAGATTTAGTAGGAAGCGCTTTAGCTGCTACGCCACGGCAAGAATTTTTATTTAGTACTCAGGATATGAGTATGCCAAGCAGCGTACGCGATTTCGGTTCACTAGAAGCCGAAACGCAGGAAAGATTGCAAGCTGTGCTTCAAGCCGTCGGTAGGCACGACTTTTAGCCGGACGACCTACCTATTCACAACATTTTTCAGTCATAGCTTCCCTAAAAATGTTCTGAACTTAGTTCAAATTTTGTTAAAAATTGGCTATCCAATTACACAACACCTTCCAAAATTTTATTTGAAATAAGAAAATTTATAAAAAGTGAACTATTTCTATGTACGTACGAGTAAGTACTACATACATACCACCCTATTCAAATGTGTCGAAGCCATTCCTTATTTATAGCATTGCTTTTATTCTTACCTCAGTATTAACTACCCTGAAAGTTAATATAATTCTGAAGTTCAAAAATACTAGCAGACCGTGTATGCATTTGACGCTTGATAAAACTCACTTAAAAAATCGCTTTGATTTAAAAAAATGAGCGAACGTTTAAAGTAGAATTAGATGAGAAAGTCGCTCTTGTGATTTGGACCCATACAAATTTCTTGCCGGAGGGGCTTTGTGAAGTCTAAAGTGTACACTGTATACTACAGGCACTGACCTTAAAAATTGCATTGTAGTCATATAGGTGCGCAGCACAGCTGAACCGGGGGGTTAAGAATTGAGCTTTTTCGGGTCAAAATGACCTCAAAAACTGATATAAGCGCTAAAATAGCGTTAAAACTACGTTATTACACAATTTTTGATCAATTAGGAGCGCTTTTAAAGGAAATTTTTGATTTTCATCCGTTTCTGGCCTTCATTTGGCCTTATTTTTCCATAAAATTTTCCATTTTTTGTTCTGGCCATTTTTTGTTCCAAACCTCGTACGTACATGTCTGATTGTAGTGTAGCGTTTAGCCGATTTTTTACTTAGCATAAAACTTCAGAGCTTACTATGTTATTGGATGGTCTCTCTTTCGCCAATTTTTTATTTAAGTTGTAGGACCATTATAGAGGAAGCTACCTTTGAAAAATGCTGTGAATAGTCAGATGATCTACCCTAATTTCATTAGTTTATTGTATCACCTCATCATTCCAGTTTACCAATATTTTTGTGATTTTTAGGATTTTTCTTATTCTTATCTTTTAGCTCTATTACTTGGCCTCATCCTTATGTAAATATGCAAGTGCCAGCATATGACATCCCGATACTGGCATCTGCTGTAATATATGTGTGCTCACCCCTTTATTGCCTAAAAATGAAATAATAATAACTAATACTATAGCATCCTTACTGAAGGAAGACCATATTCAGTCGAAAAATTAAAATCAATTTTTTAGTCTGAAAACTTGTGATGTTTGTGATTGCATTCAGGGCCGTATCAAAGGGGGCGGGAAGGGCGGCTGTCCCTTCTTGGTCGGATAAATTTTTTAATAGGTAGGTTATAATGTAAGGAAAGATGGAAAACTTGCATCTGTTTGCCAGAAAATTATCCGATTTCCGGCGTTTCCCGTCTTACTGTATATGTACACATACATGGGCAACGTAGAGGTGGCCAGAGGGGGAGTGGAATCCAAAAATAGTCATAATAATTGTGGTCATTGTTTTTGTTCAGAGTCTGTTCCTACTAGTACAAATACGGTCCCCATAAGTGAACGTACATTCAGCACATGTGAAATTTAGGGTAGTATCATATAGTACAGTAGCACGTTTCGTGCGGTAAACTGATTTTCTTGACCCTTATTAGAGATATTTATCCGATTCGTGTGTTTCTATCGACGAAAAAGGCAAAAGTTTATCAATACGGCTTCAAGCGCCGGAAAATTTTGATACTTTTACCGTTTTCAGTTATGTTTCGGCCTTCTTTCCGCAGTAAGCTGACAAATTGTCTTGCGGCACCTTTCGTTTTCTCAAAATCGTCTGATAGTACCTGGTTTTCCAAAACCTTAGGTAGGGTAATACCCACACCTGGGCGTGGAGGGGGGGGTTTGGGGGTATGCACCCCTTCAGAAACCAAAATACCCCCCCAGAAATCAAAATACCCCCCCCCCAGAATTGAATTTTTGAAAATTTTTTCGTTTTTCTCGCAATTTTTCGATGCCAATGGATAGTGCTTGATGAGAAACGTCGAAAAATGGTGTTTTTATCGCCATACCACCATTTTTAAGGCCATTTTTTGACCTTCAAAAAATCTTGCACCCCCAGAATTTTCCTGCTGCCCACGTATGGTTTATACCCCCTTCTCCCCCTATTCCCATGTGTGCATGCGAGGCCCGTATTTAGGATTTTATTTCGGGGGGGGCGAAAACTTTTGAAGCCAGATATCTCGAGAACCATTAGGAGATAAGCGAAAATAAAGGCAGTTTTGAGCGTATCTCGGCGATCTCTATACGATGGTGAAGAAAAATTTCAAAATTTTCTTCACTCTATCTCATATTGATTTACAGCAAATTAATCATTTAAGCTGATTTCTCATCACTTAATCGACGAATTATTTCTTATCTCTTGCCCTTGCACTCACTTAATCATTGTGCTGTACAGAGAAATACAATGCAGATAATGAAAATTCGGCGCCACGCTCCGAAAAACATAGACATATTCTGCATGTCAAATTCAAATTTGAGCGGTTTTCAGCGGGCTAGAAGACAAAAAGCCTATATAAACAATAAGTACGGCGCGAAGCGCCGGAAAAAAATTCACATGCTCTCTATGTCCAGCTCAAATTTGAACGATTTTTAGCGGTTTGGCGCGAAGTGCTGGAAAATTTTGAGTTTACTAGCTCAAAAGTACGCTAAAAACTGTTTTGGCGGTATTTCAGGACGCGCTTCGCTAATTTTTCATTTTTACCTTTGGGGGACCCTTGGGAGAAACATAAATTTTTTCTTATTTCAGGGGGCAGGCTCCCCCGCCTCCCTGGATACGGGCCTGTATACGTGTACATATTTTCTATACTTCTGCCTCAAGCGCGGACACTTTTCTGAGCCTATCTAGATGAAAAACTTTTTTATCGAAAAGTTTAAATTTTATGAGCTTAACGGATAGAGCGTTTCGAAAAGCCGTCGGAAAATGCAGTTTTGAGTGGATGCTTTTGAAATTAATGTGATGTGCTCAAGAATTTTAAACATTATATGCCAATCAGTTTATTTATTAATTAGTGTTTCATATAGTGACATGTACATGTAGAATTCCTCGTGCATCTAATTGAGCTGCAAGCAGGCATGCACATGGGCAGTTTTTGAAAACGGGGGGGGGGTGATGAGTCCCTGCTGTGTCTAAAAGGTACAACTCAACAACATTCAGTAATGATTATTCTAATTGCCCTGACTTATTGCAATAAGTATGAATTCACCATCAGTTTGAATGGCTCGTAGTTTTAAGAATTGAATACGCTCAAACGTTGGCATCTGCATATATGTAAGGAAATAAAAGTGTAATTGGTGGGATCACGCGCGTGTTGAGCTTCCGCATATTACTTAAGTTTTGTGTTTAATAAGGATGTCCCGGGTCAGGCTTTTTCGCCGAGGCTTATGCCCCGGGGCCGGGGCAAGATGTTGTGCATACTAATGTATGCTGACCCTATAAGTGTACACTTAAAATTATTTACGTTACTTTTTTACATTAGTGCTTAATAATATAACTGTGAAATGGGGATTAATTTCAGGTTTCTCACCGTATAATGACTTTAAATTAAAAACTTAAGAAGTTAAAAAACGGTTTGAAAAATAATAATGATGTAAGTGATACTGGATCAATTAAATAACAATTATTAGCGACGGATCACGAATGTGCAACTGTCTTCAGATATTCAAAACTTCATGACTGATTTCTAAGGAGTCAAAGAATTGCGAGGTAATTTTATAGTTCGAAATAAATACCCATATGTCTTAGGATCTAAGCTCTCAATTAGTGAATGATGTCAGTTTTAAAGATAAATAGAAATTTTTTGTGATGCTACTGTGATCGTCATTTAATTTATGGTAAAGATTAATTTCCCCACTGAAAAGCCAAACAAAGTATAAGCATTTAACTTCAAAGCATGTAGTTTCATGTTTAACATTATCATTTTTCTTCTAATTTCTACTTTAAAACTTCATTAAGTTTCAGTAAAAAACTGTCAATTTATCTATTTATTATATACATTGCAGTTCTTGGATTTAAGACTGCCGATTCTATTTTCTATTCCGGATTAGTCGTGTCTTCCAGCTGTACTAAGTTATAAAAATCATGGATGCACAAATTTCAAACATCCTTTTCTTGCCAAGATTGTGGCTGATGCGATAAATATTCCCCACAACACAAGCTTGATTTTCAAGGAATTCCTTAAAATTGCAAGTGGCGAACAAATTATGATTTTAGATCAGGACATTAAGAAGAACTGCGATCACAGCTTTAAGAGTAGAACGAATATGCTAAATTTAAATTGCTTAAGTAGGGTCCAAATCTACATTTAAGGTGTATAAACAATTTAACGATCACATTTTGCCAATTGAATTCGTCTTTCATTGGTTCTTCATAATTTCCAAGATTGATTTTGAAAGAAAATCTTAGAGTTTGCAATTAATTACAAATGTTTTAGCCCCGGCCCGGGGCCATAGCTTGGTACATCCCTAGTGTTTCATGTTACCTATTACAATCAATCGGGGCAACAAGGTTGCTCCTATGTAATAGATAACAATATTACAATTTCAGACCTTATACAGCTCTAGTTTTTTCTCCTAGGAAGAATTAGCATCGTCAGAAAACGCCAAAAATAATGTTTTTTAGCGCGTATTTATCGTTTTTGAGCCGAAAAAACACTCAAGAAAATTTTTGTCCCCCCTCTAGAATTCCATTGTTTTGAATGTGTGGTCTCTTCCCAATTTAAAGTCGGCTAGTTGCGTTTTTAATAAATATTTTATCGACTCTTCTCACGAAGGAATCTTAAAATGGTAAGGATTTCTAGACCGTTGTACATTGTAAATTTCAGAAAACGATTGGGAAAAGCCAATCATTATCCGGATTGCTTTAGAGCTTCATAATGTAATAGTCCTGAAAATACATGATCTGGGGTTTCACCCCCTTTCCCGCTAGAAAATTTTTAACTCTTCGTCAGTAATTTTTTCACCTCGCCACAGAATTCGCGATTTTCTGAAAAATTCTTAAAGGTTCGTAAAAAAGGTGATGTTTAAGCGTTTTTATCTATCCATTTGCTAGGAAATGTCAAATTTTCGATGCTTCGCACCATGTTAACTTCTTCAATTCATTCATATTTTCTTTTCAAATTTTTCTAAGCCCAAAAGAACAATTGAAAATTTCAACTTCTCTTCCCCCAGAATTCTCATGCTATGCATGTCTGGTCCTGATCAGACAAGGTTTTATTATTAGTACCTATTGCGAAGTGTTTAGTCAACTTAAATGTTCTATGAGTAAGAATATGTTCCAGGAATTTCCAAAATGGCTGGTGACCCCGAGCTTTTGAAACGTCTAACCTCCAGTGTTTCTAGTGCCCTTGACGAAGCTGCCGCAGCCTTGACTCGCATGAAAAGCGATGATAGGAAGTAAGACCTTTTGTTTTAATTTTATGTGGCTATTCTTTGAGGGTTTTCTGTTGTTGTGCTACGAGTATTGTGATTGCTAATAAAACCGTTCACTTGCTCTATGTCGATGAGCGTGTCAGCTTGTTCATATTTACCGTTTGTTGTACAGTGTTCGCCAGCAATTTTGCATGATTAGCGATGTACGCAGTTTGCTAAGGCCGCGATTTAGCAAAGCGTGACAGGTAACACTAGCAAACCCTAAGCGGACCACAGCAAAGCGTTTGCGGACCTCAGCAAAGCTTAAGCGGACTGCAGTGGACCGCAATAAAGCTTATGCGGACCGTAATAAAACGCATGCGGACCGCAGTCAAGCTTTGCAAACTTATCGACAATGTACATACATAGCAACAATCGATCTGAATAACAATTCTATGCGACATACTTTGACATATACATTGTTGATAAGTTTACTAAGCTTGACTGGTCCTCATGCGTTTTATTACGGTCCGCATTAGCTTTATTGCAGTTCACTGCAGTCCGCTTAAGCGTTGCTGAAGTCCGCATACGCTTTGCTGCAGTTCCCTTAGGGTTCGATAGTGTTACGTGTGTTACGCTTTGCTAAATCTCGGGCTTAGCAAACTGCGATGTTCGCTAAAATTCTGGCGAGCACTGTACATGCAAACAGCTCAGAAATGCATTTTCATTGCATTAACGGGCAGGCCTACTTGTTGGCAAAATCTCTCATCTTTATCAGTATTTTTGAACTGTGTATGTACGAAAGAACATCCGTAAAGGTTTGTGCATAAGCTATACATTGCATTGTAAATTTTCATGTAGTGGTGTTGGTGTAATTGTATGTATTGTCCAGAAATGCGTTTCACAAGGCAAAAAATGTATTTTTCGACACTATAAATTCTGGTTCCACTAACCCCAAGTTGGTCGTTCTCCTAAAGCCAGAAAACTCTTAATCCCTCCCCCGATTTTTTTGAAAATTTTCGTAGCCGTTTTTAGGTATTTTTTTGCCGAAAATCGGAGGTCATTTACCTTCCATCCACAAGGACCAGGGCGACCCGACCGAAATTTCGGGCCGTCCGATGTATGCCAAGCCCCATCTTCTATTATTTTGTTTAGAAAAGCATAAATTTGTTTACAAACTGTTTAGACACATACCACACATCCCATGAGGGGTGAGTGGGGGAGGTATTACCGCTATCATAGAGTCCGCGACTCGAGTCGCTGTCAGACGATTTTAAACTATCAAACATTTTCTGCATAATTTTTTTTAACCATAAAATGCTTAGAATGAAGTTTAAATGATCTGAAAAGTCAAAATTTCTGATGAATTCTCATTTTTTCACTTGCCAAAGTGATGAAACGAGTCAGAATAGGATGAAAAGTTCTAAAAATGCACCTTTCCACATTAAAACATTTTATATACATAGTATGTTTTAAGCATTTTTGATATTTGACCTGTAAAAAAGGCTAGAACTCTAAATGTAGTGGTCCCTAATTTCGGGATTTTACCCCCCTACTGAACTTTCGCTCGTGGAAAACTGTCATACGCAATATCGTACACTCGTCCAAAATGAAAAGATCCATCTCATGGTTTGACTTTCATATTTTTTCATCTTTTTACTTAACATCAGTCGATACTCTGACCTACATATTAGAGCAATGCAGTTTAGCCTGTACACTGTCTTCGCCTCCAGAATCCCCGTACTGTGCATGTCTGCATCAGTGATTTTTGTTCAAGGTCCCTTTGTACGTTTACAAAGATGGTCCCCAGAAGTTTTTGTACATTTTGTATGTGCAAATTTTCGGGTTCTACAACAATGTTGTACTGTAGCGGTTTCAGTGTAATAAAACAGCGTTTTTCGACCTTTTGCACTGCGTTTTAGTCGATTTCTGAGTTTTTGACCATACATGCACATAAGGGGGTGGGGGGTAACACCCCCCTGAACGGTCAGCTGGAGAGGCACTGTCCGGCGATTGGTAGCTGATGGAACGTTTTTTGCATCATTTTTTAGGTCGAAAGCAGTAAAATTGTCAAAATGTTTCCCTAATTAGTACTTTTAAGTATTTTTACTCGAAAAGCGCCCGAAATTGATAACTTTTTGCATTGTTTTAGTGTTGAAAAAGTTATAATGCAGTCAAAATCAGTGTTTTGTTTGTACAAGGTCCGTTTATACATACATGTACAAAGATGGTCCCCAGAAGTCTTCATACATTTTGTACATGCAAATTTTTGTGTGCTATAATATAGTACAGTAGTGATTTTAGTGTAGTAAAACAGAGTTTTCGATCTTTGGTAGTGTATCTTAGCTAATTTCTGGGTTTTTGACACCAAAAATTACTAAAAATTGTCTCAAAACGGCGCGAAGCGCCGAAAGATTTGACATCTTTCCCTTCTGAATGCAAACTCTGTCATTTTAAAGATATATAGGACACACAATTACTCATTTCGGCGCGGTGCGCCGAAAATTTTTAGGAATTTAATTTCTTTTTACAGTTTTTGTCTTCCCAAACATCTTTGTAAATGTACAAAGACGGTCCTAAAAAGTCTTTATACATGTACATCGGGAAAAATCTCTGCCGGATATAAAAAACCGTGGTCAAAATGAACTAAAAATGCTTCTAAAATGCAATATTCATACGAAAAAATCGTTTTATAGGCTATTTTGATAGTCAAACAAAAAAAAATTGTGAATGTTATATGTACCGTTTCAGATTTTCGGAATGTCACCCCCCGCTCCATGTTGACCTATGTTTCTGACGACAAAAGATACTTAAAATTGCCTCAAAACAAGTTCTTATTTTTCCTTTCTAAGTACAAATTTTGCCATCACAGAGACATTTAGGACAGACAATTATGCATTTCGGCGCGAAGCGCCAAAAATCTTGGGAAGTTTATACCATTTCACAGTTTTTGTCGTTCCATAAATCTTTGTGCACGTATATACAAAGACGGTACTGAAAAGTCCTTGTATTTTATTGGGGTCGAATACAAAAAAACCGTGAATGTACAGCCACGATATTTGATCAATAAATAATCGATTGAGTTTATTTAGGAACGCTTTTTTACAACTTAATCGCCGGAGACCTAAAGAGTATTCTACCATGCTTTACATAAGAAAACGCGACCCAAACAGCGCGAAGCGCTGCTTAGTTTCAATAAAACGCGATCTAAACGCTTAGGTCGGATATTCCTTATACAACTCAGCGCGCGTAGAGCATATTAATATTGACTATGTGTACTTGTGCAGTTCATATACATATGATTTTGTTTACATAATGCGCACACGCGCGCTATCACCACGCTTCTATTTAAGAATGCGCGCTGAGTCTTAATCGATCTGACCTAAGCGTTTCGGTCTCGTTTTCTTGAAGTAAAGCATGCCAGGATACTCTTTAGCTCTTCGGCGATTAGGTTGTGAATGAGCGTTCCTAAATAAACTCAATCGGTTCATTATTGTTTAAATTTTTTGGCGAGAACTATACTTACTAAGATTTCAGCCTCGATGACCCGACGACGAACGCACTTGCCGCCGAATTAAGCGCCGTCGGCGTCGCATCGCTAGCGACGCCGAACGGCGGCGAGGAGGGCGAAAGCCTGTTGTCCTTGGCCTGTTCGGCCGGCTACTACGAGCTGTGTCAAGTTCTTCTGGCCATGCGCACGAACGTCGAGGATCGCGGCTCTAAGAACGACTGCACGCCACTCATGGAAGCTGCATCGGCTGGGCACGCCGACATTGTTAAGTTGCTGATTGCGCACGGCGCGGACATGAACGCTCAATCATCCACCGGTAAATCATGTAGACGGTGTGGCGCTGCTTTTTTAGAATTTTATTGCCATGCGTACATGATTTTGAAAGGGATGGTCAACATACATGCACAGCATGGGAATTCGGGGGGGGTGAAAACCTAAAGTGCCTTTTTTGGGCCTAAAAATGGCCGGTACGCGTTGAAAAACATCGTTTTTTGGCGTTTCTGATGATACTCTATCCTTCCAGAGCATAAAATCATGGGAAAAATTTCAAAAAAAGTCGAATGAATTCAGCAATATATCGCTTAAAACATGAATATATGGCGCGAAGCGCCGAAAATTCGGCGATTTTGAGCAAATAGATAGCCAAAAACCCTTGAAAAGACACTTTTTCTACCAATTTTCAGGTAAGTTTAGGAAACTTTTGAAAAATCGCCAATTCTGGGGGGGGTGAAAAATTTTTGCGGGGGGTGAAAAATGATTCTGCGGTGGGTGAAACCCCCCAAACCCCCCAAGATCATGTATGATGGTCAACCCTTAGAAGTTTTTTTACCTTTGCAGAATCCGCGATTTTCCGAAACTTTCGTAGAAAATATGTTGCTTAAGCGGTTTTAGCTAATTGTTTGGTGAAAAGTGCCAAATTAGCGCAATTTACTCATTCTTTGACTATATATATCGCTTAATTCACTCGAATTTTTCTTATATTTTTTTGAAATGTTTTTACGTTTTTACGCTTTAGAAAGATAAGCATCGTCAGAAACGCCAAAAAATGATGTTTTTAACGCGTATCTACCCTTTATAATTAAAAAAACAGTCTAAAATTCAAACCCCCGAAATCCCATGCTGTGAATGTCTAGCTATGTACTGCGTGAAAATATTGCGTTTAGAGTGCTTTGAGAGTGACTTTTCCGGATTGTCAACCGTATTCATGTTTTTTATGTATTTTTTATTGTGATTGCGTTTCTTTAAACGGTGCGATTTTTCTGCAACATCTTATACTTCAACGATCCGTCGAATTTCCCATGTCGTAGGCGTAACGGCTCAAAATTTTAAAACGGCTTAGTCAGCCATTTTTAGGAGAAAGGAAATAGCCTTCTATTTTTGGCCAAAAATGGAACAAACACCTGAAAATAGCCTAAAAACGCGAGTTTTTGCTTATAAGTCGGTGGAGATGGGTAAACATGATTGGAAGCTTTTGATTTAAATTTCAAATCATAGTCATTTTGTTGGTTTTATCATTTTACTTGAATAATTGATAGCGATACGCCTTGTATGCAGTAGCTCAGTAGCTCAAATCCCTTGCTTCGATATGGTTAGTTGTTTGCATCACAGTATTTTTTGAGTTGAATGTACTCGTACGTTCGATTTTTGCCCTTAATCGAAGGAAGTTAATAATTCTTGACTATAAATATCAAGAATTGGGAAAATTTTGTTGAGAAATTAGCCTTCACTGCTGAAAAGATTCAGAAAAAAATATTGAAAAAATTTCACAGGATGTAAATATTTAATAGATTAAGTAAGGTGCTAGCTACAGCTTGGATCATTTTAGGCATATTCCAGCGAAGATTGTTATAAATTAAAATTAGTAATGACATAAACCTTCAAAAATATAAGAGGTGCTATTTTTTAATGATTGGGTACTGATTTTGCACTTACTTGATCATGTGACATCCTGCGCTGTGACCGAATTTCGCGAATAACTACGTAGGCGGCTTAGAGAATTCGTTGTTATTCACCTTCTGATACTCAAATTGCAAGCAGTTGTCGAAATTTACCTCATCTGGCTTGAAAAGCATGAATTTCCCTCTGCGCGAAATATGCAATTACCGTCGCTGCCTAAATATTTACATTTATTAGATATTTACAAATGTACACATTCTTTGAAAAAATAATGCTGCAAAATATTCAACCTATCCTGAAAGCATCAATTTTTCAATATCGGTTATCTAAAATTTATTTATGCAGTCACGGTGTTATTTAAAGCATTTATTTTATGTAGTCCAGTCCGCATCTCTTTCTCAAGGTAATACACCCTTGATGTACGCCTGTGCCGGTGGACACGAAGAAGTTGTACGTGTTCTCTTGAAAGCTGGCACTGATGTCTATTTGCATAACCAGAACGGCCACACCCCTTTGATGGAAGCCGCTTCGGCCGGTCACGTCGGTATAGCCAAATTATTGGTCGAGCATGGCGCGTACAACCATGACTTCAAAGTGGGGCTGGTAAGCAGACCACACAATAAGTCCTTTCTTATTTATCCTTCACATTTTTTCATTAGCTGTTCTACGTTATTTTACGTATTGTTGCGTTTTTCACTATGTCTAGCCTGCTGTAGGAGAATGTGGGATGACTGACATTGCGTGAGAAGTAGTATTAACATTATTGACATATGTACGTCAACGTAAAGCAGCTGAGCGCAGAAGTTTTTCAATTTTCGACGTCCTGCACATTGTGTTTTTTATCAAGATGACATACACATGATAATTAATCAGTGATGCAATAAGGATATTCGGAAAATGAGCTGAGACCGGAAATGCCATCTTTTCTTAAGATTTTGATCTGCGCCATACATGACCCTCAAGGGTTTTCACCTCCCCATCCCTCTCATACATGCACTCGGTGAAAAGTTTTGGGAGGGAGTAAACCGAATTTTCTTGCGGAGGGGAATCGATGAGCGATTTTGTAGCTTATTTAATGTCAATTTTTTTGACATTTTTGGTATTTTATTCAGCCTGAGGTAAGGCAGTATATTTTTCAAAAGTCGTGCCTACCCTTCCTCCAGTGTGCATGTGTGGCCCCTCTGCAAGAATGTGTTCACGCGCCTTTAAAAACTTATTTTCCAAAAAACGTAGAAAAGTCGTTGTTTCGAGCGTTTTTTACTCATCTTCTTTCTCAAATGTGTTATTTTTAGCATTTCGCGCCATATAATTTTTCACTATAGTAATAAAATTTTCTCGGATTTTTGGTCGAATGTTTTCAATGATTTTATGTTTTAAAAAGAAAGCGTCGTCTGAAACCCCTTAAAATGGTGTTTTTGGTGCATACCAATCGTTTTAAGCCCAAAAAAGTACTTTTGAAGAAAGATTTTAATTACGCCACCGCAGAAATTTTCACGCTGTGTATCTATGATCTGCTCGCGCTGTAATTCTCGTCCCATGTCCTCGTCGGGATAAGTAGTTTGGTAAAAATACGCAGAATAAATTAAAACTAATTAAAATTACTTGGAATTACTTAAATTAAATAAGATGTAAATTAATTAAATTGAAATTATCGTTCATGTTATCATTAATAAGGTATTTAAATCTAAAAATTTCATTCTTTTTTCAAGGACTCGCCTCTGACGTTGGCAAGCTACAAAGGTCACCTGGACATGGTTCGCTATTTGCTGAAGGCTGGTCAAGAAAAGACGACTAACGGGCGCCAAGATGAGCTTCACACGGCGCTTATGGAGGCCAGCATCGATGGCCATGTCGACGTGGCTCGTCTGCTTTTCGAAGCTGGCGCTCAAGTCAATCTGCCCACCGATTCGTTTGAGTCGCCGCTGACCTTGGCCGCGTGCGGCGGACACACTGAACTGGCGCTGCTTCTGCTTGAAAGAGGCGCCAATTTAGAGGTCTGACCACGCATGATCTTGGGGGATTTCACCCACACTCTAGAACGTTTTTCAACTTCCGGTATTCGCGATTTTTCAAAAATTTCCCAAAATTTGTATAAAATGTGCTATTTTAAGCGTTTTTCGCTATCTGTTTGCTCAAAAGTGTCAAATTTTCGGCGCGTCGTACCATATATTCATTTTTTTGACTGCATTTTGTTCAATTTAATCGAATTTTTTGTTATTTTTTCAAAAGTTTTGTCTTTTTTTACTCTAGAAAGATAGAGAATCGTCAAAAACACTGAAAAACGACTTTTTTTTAGCTTAGAAAAGGCACTTTAAAATTTCCTCCCTCTGAATTCCCATGCTGTGCATGTCTGGGTGTGACTATATTTTTAGGGATTTTCCCGCATTTTCTATTTTTTACTTTTGGATACTTCAAGTTCTCACATTCATTTTGTTTTTGGGAAATTATCTAATGTTAAAGTATGCGTGAACGGAAGTGATTACATACGTTGATACTAATTTCTGACTGTTTGATACACGTTTAAAAGTTTTATGTAGATTGAGCGAACGATAAAGTTCTTATTGAAAGATTTTTATTTTCTTACGTTGTCTTTTCCTCTTTATATTCATATTGTTTAGTACGGTGCATCGAACGTGAAAAAATTGAAATATTTATGTATAGGGAGGGTACCAGTGTTTTTTTTTCTACAAGGTCCGTTTGTACATGTACAAAGATGGTCCCTAAAAGTCTTTGTACATTTTGTACACACAAATTTTTGGGTATTATAATATGGTACGGTTGCAATTTTAGTGTGGTTAAAACAGAGTTGTTCGACCTTTGGTAGTGTATTTTAGCTAATTTCTGGGTTTCTAAGGGCAAAAATCACTAAGAATCGTCTTAAAATGACGCGAAGCGCCGAAAAATTTGACATTTTTCTTTTCCAAATGCAATTTTTGTCATTGAAAAGGTATATAGAACACACAATTATGTACTCAGACTTTTTTTGCAATTTTTGTCTTCCCAAAAATCTTTGTACATGTACAAAGACGGTCCCGAAAAGTCTTTATATGTATGTACATCGGAAAAAATCTTTGCCGAATATAAAAAAATCGTGTAGAGTACAAAGAATTTCATGTGCGTGTGTTTGTATGTTTTTCGAATTATAAACCAATCTTTGAACGACGTGACAGTACATATGCTTCTTATTTTATCCGTTTAGATTGTGAACAAGAGCCGTCTCAATTTTTTGAATTAGTGTCAAAGATTTGAACATTTTTTTGAAAAAGACGACGTTAAATACATAAATACATCTGGGTTTTCTTGTAAAGGAACCCAACGACGATGGTTATACTCCCTTAATGGAAGCCGCTCGGGACGGTCATGACGAAATGGTGGCTTTGTTAATTGAATGGGGTGCCTGCGTCAATGCTCAAACGGAAGAAACCGGCGAAACTGCCCTAACCTTAGCTTGTTGTGGTGGACATACGGTGGGTGGGTGTATGCATATTTTGCTAAGCGTAACATTGTTTTCTACGTAATGCCTTATAACTGGCTAGTAAATAGTAAGAAGTCATCGATACGAGAAAGAAGCGAGAAAAAAGAAAGAGAATGAGGAGAAAAACAAATAAATAAATAAATAAATAGATAAACAAAAAAGCAAATACTAAATAAAAAGAAAAGAGAAAAATCAACAAAAAAATGCTGACGTTTCAATATTCATCGAGTATGTTGGAAGAATGCTGACAAATATATGCATACACGTAATAGGGGAATGGGGATCCCCATCCAAAGTTGGTCGTCCCCACCTCCCGCTTTCCCCGATGCCAAAACATTTTTGACCCTCTCTATACATTGCGCCAGTTATACTTCTAATTTGGCAATTTAGTGTCAATTTTTCATACTCAATTCGTTGTATTTTATTTTTCATGGTATTTTGTGGTTATATTTGCATGAAAACAAATAAAAATAGGGGCGATGGAATGACCTGTAGTAACATCAAATATGTTTATACGAAATAATGGAAGAAAAGTGTTTTGATGAACGAATTGAACATTCAACTGCTCCAAAAAATAAGTATTTGTACCTACTTAAAATTATTATGTAGACGTCGTTGGCTTTTTTATGGTTCGAGCAATAGGTTTGGTTCCAGAACGACCGGAGATCATAGGTGCACAAGGCTAGGGTCGGCAGGGGTGGAAATCCCAGAAATCCAAAACAGTAAATTTAATGTTCACGATTTTTGCTGTTTAAGCGACCAAAATGGTCAAAATAGTCAGTAAACCTTGCTTCGTGGTAATATTGCATTTTTAAAGCACTTTATTCCATTTTGACTGCATTACTTTTAACCTGAAAAAATACAGAAGGTGATAAATTTGGGGGTGCTTTTTCAGTAAAGAGTGCATAAAGGTACTTATCCGGTGCTCCCGGATAATTTTTTGGCATTTTTTGCTTTGACCTCAAAAATGAAGCAAAAAGCGTTTCGTCAGCTTAAAATCGTGCATGTATGTATGTATGCCTGAGAGGGTATGCCTTTCAAAAGTCCCGGTAGGGTGGATGCTTCCCCCAGTGTGCATGTTGTTTCGCTTTGTCGAATTGCGCATTAAATCTATACTTTTTAAAGCTTTTTCGTTAACGCTAACTACCTGTTTGATATTTTGCTTTGCTGATTAAGGAGGTAGCTGCTCTTCTATTGGACAACGGGGCGGACATTGAGCTGGGCGCTAACACGCCTTTGATGGAAGCTGCTCAAGAGGGCCGCTTGGGCATGGTCCACTACCTTTTGAAGCACGGCGCTTCAGTAAACGCTTGCACAGCGAGCGGTGACACCCCTTTGACTTACGCGGCTGAAAACGGACATACGGATGTGTGTGCTTCCTTGATTGAAACCGGAGCCGACATTGAACGACCGGCTGATGGCGGGAGGACTCCATTGATGAAAGCTTGTATTTTTTAATGTTTTCAACTACTTCAATTAGATTTTCCTCAATTTCCCTTTTTTCGACATATAAAAATTTTATTGTGAAAAGCAGATTACATTCGTATGTATCCAGTGAGCAGAACGTAATGTATATTGTTATTATTTATGTTATCCGTAATAATTTTATCCTTTATTCGACTGGCTTTAACTGTTGACGTTAAATAGCGCTGGTTTTATTCGCCTGGCTCACGCGATTCCCACTTTTAGGCTTGCCGAGCCGGTCATTTTTGCACCGTACAGTATTTGCTTTCAAAAGGCGCTGATACGGAAAAAACAACGACTGGCAATGAGCATTCCGCTCTTTCGCAAGCCTGCGCCGGTGGTCACTTGACTGTGGTAGAACTTCTGTTACAAAACGGAGCCGATATGAACAAGAAACTAAAGGTATTTATTTTTTTATATATTTATTATTTATTTGGAATGTAAACTAGGAGTTGCTCTTGGTTGAGCATGGCGTGCTGAATAGAACATAAGAATAATATTTGTAGCAAGATTTATCATTCTTAATTTGTACGATGAATGTATTGAAAAGCATTACTCTCGAGCTTTAGCATTTTACTTTGGTAATGAAGAATGATCAAGTTTCAAAGTCATGATATAATAAGTGACTTGCAGATCATAGTTTCCCAAGGTCGAAAGTCTAGCCTTTTTTGCAGGTCAAATATGAAAAATGGCTAAAATTCCTGTATATCATATTTTAATGTGAATAACTGCATTTTTAACTACTTTTTGTCCCATTCTGACTAGTTTTGTCACTCTTGTGAGTAAAAAATATAAGGATTCATCGAAAATTTTGACTTTTCAGATCATTTTAAGTTCTTTCTAGGTGTTTTATGGGTAAACAAAACAAATGTATTAAAAATTTGAATATCTTCGCTGCTTTTTTACTCAAAAATCATGCACAAAATGTTTGATACATAGCTCAAAATCGTCAGGCAGTGATTCAAGTGTCGGACCCTGAGGTGGGGGTAATACCCCTTCTCAACCCCCTAAGGGAATGTGTTTCAGATGATCGAGACGCTGCTTTAATATGTGTATTATGTTGGTTGCGTTGCGTCTAATTCCGCTTCCTACCTTCATGATTTGTTTTGGGGCTATAGGCTGGATTCTCTGGCGTAGCATACATACATATTGCTCATTGAGCGAGCATCCTCTTTTACGATCGCTTAATTTTTTATCGTAACAATTGCTGCTTTTTCGTAAGTGGCTGTGAGCCTGCCGCTTCAAAATTATAATTAGAAAGTCTGATTTTCCAATTATATTTGCAATGGCCTGGGTATGTGAGAAAACGATAGAAAATCAAGCAAAATTGTTTTCCCTTCATGATGGCATAGATCCCGTCGAGAAACGCTCAAAAATTCCTTTATTTTCGCGTGTCTCCTATCGGTTCTTGAGATATAGGACTTCAAAAATTTTGCCTCCCCCGGAAATAAAATCCTGGTTACGCCCCTGTCTGTGTGTGTTACATATTGTGTACCCTAATCTACTCGAATGACAACTTTGCTCAAACACTTGCTAAGCCGTTTATTTTTTTAATTTTTATTTGAATTTTTTTACAATTTCTTAAATTCTATAAAGGATGGCGGTACGTGTATAATGGAAGCAGCCAGAGGCGGCCACACTGGCGTCGTTCACCTGCTCTTAGACTGGCCCAACGTGGTCGTCGCGCCCGCTGCGTCTTCCGCCGCGTTGCCGTTGTGCCCTGACGTCGCTGTCGACGAAATCGCGTCATCCTTAATTTCGCCAAATCGCGTCGTCGACGACGCGACGATCGTCGACGATACCTCAAATGAAGTACAGCGACGCTTCGTTGGAGAAACCGCGTCGCTCGACCTTTATAAGACGTCGACGGAAACGCCGGCAACAACCCGCGACGTCAGCGACGTCGGCGAAGTATCCCAATCGTCCGTGCTCTTATCGACGCTAAGCAGCGACAAAGCCGCTACTAATGGTATCAGTGTATAATGTGTGTGCATCAACATCATCATGGGAATATGGGGGTGAAATATGATTTAATTTTTTTATTCGTCATACATTTGTCGACATCTGCAAAGATTTTTAGGGACCGTCTTTGTACATGTACAAAAAGTTTTTGGGTATCAAACTAGTAAAATTGTCAGAATCTACCTGAAATTTCCTGCGCTTTGAGTTAAAATAATGTGTACATTATCAGTGTTTTTTGTACAAGGTCCCTTTGTATATATTTGTACAAACATTGTTCTTAAAAGTCTTTGTACGTTTTGTACATGCAAATTTTTGTGCACTATAATATGGTACATTAGCGATTTTAATGTAGTAAAAGAGGGTTTTTCGACCTTTGGTAGTGTATTTTAGCTAATTTTTGGGTTTCTGACGCCAAAAATTACTGAAAATTGCCTTACAATGGCGCGAAGCGCCAAAAATCTGACATTTTTTATTCTGAATGCAAATTCTGCCATTATAAAGATATTTGAGGTGCACCAGTGCCACTATAGTGCTATACTTTATGTATGAAAAGATGTTTAAGGGGCTTGAGTGGCAGTAATATGAACATGTTCCGCAATCTCATTATTCGTGTAAGATCCATCTGCTTTCGCCATAGTATGCTTTCTCTTATTGTTATTGTTTCACCGCATATATGTGATGTATAGCATGAGAAATCCGAAGGCGGGCTAGTCTGAAATTTTCCCTAAATTCTCTTTCATTCGGCTCCAAAGAAAGGATATAGGCATTCTTTAAAAGCACCATTTTTTTGCATTTCTACTAAGTTCTCGTAAAGACTCACAATCAACAATTTTTCAAAAAAAAATTCAATGAATTTCAACGAAAAGTGGTCAAGAATGACTATTTAGCGCGAAGGGTCGACAAAGTTAATGCGCTCCAGCCAAGTGATAATTGAAAAGCTTGAATGATCATACATATTTTCCAAAGCTTTTGAATCATAATTATGCAGGAAACGTTTTTCTAGATTGCCATGTTTGGGCTCAAAAATGATGGACAAGCGTCGAAAACATTATCATGCTCTTTCTTCCTGGACGAAAAAACAAGAAAAATTCAATAAAATTCGACAAAATATAGTTAAAATGACTGTTTGAGGCGCTAAACGCCGAAACGATGACTTTTCGGACTATAAGGTCGCTAAAAACGCTCTGCATAACAGGGAAGTTTTCTTCGATTTTTTTAAATCGAGAATTTTGGGGGCTCAGGGCTTGAAAATTTGTGATG
Source organism: Mermis nigrescens (assembly GCA_036768485.1). NCBI lineage: Eukaryota > Metazoa > Nematoda > Enoplea > Mermithida > Mermithidae > Mermis > Mermis nigrescens. The sequence continues at coordinate 12,269,147 of JAVLUZ010000157.1, read as the reverse complement.
GGAGGAAGGATGCCGTTTAAAATATGCATGAACAATTTACAAAATGCCATAAAAATCAATGAAATCGATGAAAATACACAAAAATGACTCGAAACTCAAGCAATCAATCAATCAGCTGGGAAAAGGAAGATTTTTATAGTAAAACACAGTTCTCGCCGTGGAATCTGAACAATTAGCGATCCTAAAAGGTCTCTTAATGATTTAATGTCTGGGGTATAAGACAGAACCTTGTTGTATCTTTTGCATTGATGCGCTTGCTAAAACATGAAGACGTCCATTGTTTTGACACCGGCAACTCAGTCCTCAAGAGACCTTCAAGGAATGTTCATTGTTCAAATTTCGTCTAGAGATTTGTAAAGGCGAATGAAAATCAAAGTCACTTAACCAATCAATCAATAACTAACCAACCAATAATCGCTAACCAGTCAAACAACCAATAATTAACCAATCAATCACTAATCAATCAATCAACCAGCCAAAGAGCCGGTTTGAAAAAGGACAGCTAACTAAAAAATTGGGCAGCTGATACCAATGGGATGACCGGGCTTTGTCCATATATGCTACAAACTCCCATCCCAAAGATCCTGTATGTATGAATGCAGGCCCATCCATATCCAGAATTCAGCCAAGGGAGGAGTGGGGTCGGACCCAACATAGATTGATCTATATCTCGGAAAATTTGCTCGGATAGCTCGTAAAAACCGCATTTTTTGACTCTCTCTATCCACTGAAATCATTAAATTTGGATTTTTATAAAAAAACAAAGTTGAAAAAGTGCCATTTTTTGGTAGCGCTCGAGCCAAAATATTGAAAAATAGTTCAGATCTGGCGCGATGCGTCGAAAATTTGAAGATTTTACGTCAAAGACATGCAATTTTTCCATCTTTCCATGCTTTATCTTACCTGCCAAAGAGTTTTTGTTCGGTTAAGGGGGCCCAATTTTTTTGTCCAAGAGGGTGGCGGGCGGCGTCCCCCGTTAAATACGGCCTCGGGCCCTGTATGAATGTGAATGCATAAGTATTTTCATTTTTAACGAGTATTGTAATCTCAAGTGAATTCAGCAAATGCACCAACTGCGATGAGGCCCGCTTGTCTTCAAACGCCGCTTATTGCGATGTCGGAAGCGTCGAGTCTGCCAACGCCTTCTTACGTTGACGTTTTGCCCCAATTTCGCACCGCTTTCAACAATAACTCCGAAATTCTATTATCCAACGAACAACGCGCTTCATTGCTGCTTGGTTCACAGCAGCCTTTGGGCGTCGCTTCTGGTTCGCTGCATTTACCCCTGGTTGCTGAACGTAAGGCTTTTTAGTGCATAAAACGAGTGCCAAGAAGACATGTACAGCATGTGAATTCTTGGGGAGGGTGAAAGCAAAAAATTAAATCACAAATAAATCACAAAAGTCGGAAAAAATTGAACAAAATATAGTCAAAACGTGAGTATAACGGCGAGCATCTTTTCTACAAATTTTTAGAAAATTTCTGGGAACTTCCAGAAAATCGCCAAATCTGGGTGAGGGAACTTTTGCGGGGAGTGAAAATTTTTTTCCCCCTCCTCAAAGTCATGTATTGTATTAACCCTGCCAAAACTCTCAAAAAATCAGATATTGTCGGGTGATTTTGAGCAAACGAAAGGAGCAGCAAGACAATTTATGAGATTACTACGAAAAAGGTCAAATTCTTCGTATACAGCTAAAAACATCTAGATTTTTCGGCGCTTCTTGCGGTAATGATAATTTTTTTATATTTCATCGATTGAAACCCACAAATTGGCTAGACTTCACTAATAAGCGTCAAGAAACCCATTTTACTTCACATAATGTGCTGAGTGTACCATTTATATTGACATTTGAGGACCGTCTTTGTACATGCACAAAGAGACTGTACAAAAACCACTGACCAAAATTTACTACATGACGATTCTTGGATTTTATCCCCCTCTCTGCCCACCTCTACCTTGCCCATATATTAGTCTGACCTATTGATTATTTTTTGCACGGTTTTTGGGGACGAAAGTAGTGCGGAATTAATACATTTATGTCCTGTTTACTTATTAAATAACTGGACGGACGTTGGAATGATCTATAAAGTCAAACTTTCCGATGAATTTTCCTATTTTTTATCGGTAAAAGTGACGAAACGACTTAAAATGGGTTAGAAAACGATAGCAGCACATAATGTACGTTTGCCTACATAATACATTTCATATGTATAAGCTATTTGATCGTCATCGCATTCGAGTTTAAAAAAGTCACGACCCTACGAATACTAAATTTACTGGCCCTAAATATTGGAATTTACCCCTCTCAACATAGACGCACAAGGTCAATGTCGGCAGGGGTGATAAAATCTCAGAAATCTTAAACAGTGAACTTAACGCTCATGATTTTTCTAGCTGTTCAAACGACCAAAATGATCAAAATATTCTATAAAACGTTTTTCTTCTTAACATCGCATTTTTAAAGCATTTTTATACGATTTTGACTGCATTATGTCTTCTTTAACACTAAAAATATTGAGCGCCCTTTTTGAGTAAAAAGTACATAAAAGCACTAATCCAAATTTTGACATTTTTGCTGGTTTTGACGTCAAGAATGATGCAAAAAACGTTCCGTCAGCTCAAAATGGCTGAATATTCAGTCCTTGTCTGGCTAATCCTACAGCGGGGGTTCCCTCTATGTGTATGTATTTCTCAGCTGTGACTTCGAGTTGCGAAGGTCTTCTTCTTTATCATTGCTGAATATTCAGCTGAACCAAAAAGCAAAGCTTCATCGTCTGACGAGGATACGCAAGCAAAAGACGCATGCTGTACAGTGTTATGTCAGGCAGAAAAAACCCTTTTGAAGCAAGTCAGCGAAAAGCTGAGCATAGCCGAGCTACAGAACTTACGCGAATTACTTCAAGCTCAATTCCAAGAAACTGCAGCCCAACTAGCCAACAGGTTTGTGTTTATTTTCTGACAATATGTTATACATTAAGGAGGCTGTTGCTGATATACGAGTACGATCTTGATACGAGTACGATCTTGGGAGGGATTTCATCCCCTCTACTCCGCAGAAAAGCCCCCTCCCCCACTCGGAAAATTTCCAAAAAATTGATAGAAAAAGTGCTGTTTTAAGCGGTATTAGCTGTTTGTATAAAAGTTTCAAATTTCCGGCGATTCACGCCATGTCCTTAATTTCTGACCATATTCAGCGTTGCCAGCCTCAGCCGTGAAAAAACTTGCAAAAAAACCTCAAAATTCACAAAAAAAAACTTTAAAAATCCTACTCGAAAATTTAAATAAAACAAACATACATTATGTAGTTTTCATGATTTGTCGGCGCTCAGACCATTTAGGAACCGTTTCAAAATTTTTTCTGACATAAGCAAAACAAAATATTCCTAAAATATAGACATACATATGTACTGTATTAGCATGTTTGAATATAGGTGGATACAGGCCCGTATCCGGGATTTTGTTTCGGCGGGGGCACGACCAAAATTTTTTAAAAAATGAGAGGGGACTGAGGGATGAATTAAAAACTGACGTTTTACGACAAGGCTGCACACTTTTTAGTAAATTTTGCTAACCAGTTACCTTCAATACGGTGAGAACCCAAGGTGGACCCTCTTATATGGTTAGGGGTCTGGGCTGACGCGCTCAAGCGCAGCCTGTAAAATTTTGCGGAAAAAGCATCTTTAAGTTGAATCGAACGTTAAAATTTTCATAGAATCAGCCTAATTTTGGTTGTGAATCGCGAAAGCGACCGAACACTGATCAGGGCGGACATCGGGTCTGCCCAGTCTTGTGAGACTCTTACATCAGTGTAAAATAGCGAAACTTATCGCCCAAAAAATGTCTATCATTATTGGGACTAGCATCTAGGCATATGATAATAACATGACGCTCATAACGATGCTCCGAATCAGTGTTTTTTTGTACAAGGTCCGTTTGTACATGTACAAAGATGGTCCCCAAAAGTCTTTGTACATTTTGCACATGCAAATTTTTGTGTACTATAATATAGTACAGTAGCGATTTTAGTGTGGTAAAACAGGGTTTTCGATCTTAGGTAGTGTATTTTAGCTAATTTCTGGGTTTATGACGCTAAAAATTACTAAAAATTATCTGAAAACGGCGCGAAGCGCCGAAAAATATTGACATTTTTCCATTCTAAATGCAAATTCTGCCATTTTAAAGATATATAGGACAAATAATTTATCAGTTCGGCGCGAAGCGCCGAAAATTTTGGGAATTTTACACCTTTTTACAGTTTTTTGTCTTCCTAAAAATCTTTGTACATTTTGTACACACAAAATTTTTGGGTACTATAATATGGTACAGCAGCGATTTTAGTATCGTAAAAACAGAGTTCTTCGACTTTTCGTAGTGTGTTTTAGCTAATTTCTGGGTCTCTAAGGGCAAAAATCACTAAGAATCGTCTTAAAACGGCGCAAAGCGCCGAAAAATTTGACATTTTTACTTTTGAAATGCAATTTCTGCCATTATAAACATTTATAGAACACACAATTACTCATTTTCGGCGCAAAGCGCCGAAATTTTTTCGAATTATAGACCTTTTTTGCAATTTTTGTCTTCCCAAAAATCTTTGTACATGTACAAAGACGGTCCCGAAAAGTCTTTGTACATCGGGAAAAATCTTTGCCGAATACAAAAAAAAACCGTGCTCCGAATCCTAAGTAGCTGCATTCTTAAAGTCGTACTTAGAAATATTGACATTCAGGTTCCGAATCAGAAATATCAGAACGAGAATTTTTGCATTCATCAGACATCTATGGAACTTCAATCTCGATTAAGGCAATGAGACATAACAAGCATTGTAAATAAATGTTAATTATCAAACTTGGCACAGAACTTGAAGTATCGTGTCGAACTCAGTGCCAAGTTAATTACATATGTTAGTAGGTATGTAGGTGTCTGTATTCGCATGGTGGTAAGAAGGACCAAACAGGATCGGGGGTGTATTGGTAGTGTATAATCAGTGTTTGATGAAACGCTTATTGTTGTTAGTGTAATGCTACAGTAAGTAGAAAATCGTCTGAAATCGCAAAAAATAAAAAACCTCATTGTCAGTAAAAACCTTACGTTCTTGGAAGAAAACTCCGGGCAAAACCCCACGAAAAAACCTCAAAGCTTAAATAAAATCTTGAATTTTGAGGAAAAACCTCGAGGTTGGTGCACTGACTATATTTCCTTCAATTTTTTCTAGTTTTTTTTAAATTTTTTGTCTCAATGCTTTAGAAAAATGAAGCATCGTCAGAAAGGCCGAAAAACGATGTTTCTTGTCGCGTATCCGCCATTTTTAAGCCCATAAAAGATGATAAAATTTCACCTCTCCCTCCAGCTGATAGGTGCACAAGTTCAAGGTCGGCAGGGGCTGAAATCCCAAAAATCCAAAACAGTAAATTTAACATTCACGATTTTTTTGCTGTTTTAACGACCAAAATGGTCAAAATAGCCTATAAAACGCTTTTTCGTGGTAATATCGCATTTTAAAAAGCATTTTTAGTCCATTTTGACTGCATTGTATCACTTTTAACACTAAAAAATGCAAAAATTTAACAATTTTGGGCGTTTTTGAGTAAAAAGCACTTAAAAGTACTAATCCGCCAAAAAATTTGACGTTCTTACTGCTTTTGACCTCAAAAATAATGCAAAAAAACGTTCCACCAGCTCAAAATCGCCGGACAGTACCTGTACGGCTGATCTTTCAGGGGAGTAATACCCCCCTCACCCAGCGAACGACCGGGCCCAAAATTGGGCCGGGACCGGGCTTTTGAGGCCGGGACCAGGCCTTGTTATATAAATAATAGGTAGGCCTTAGGCATCAGAAATCCTTTATTCAGGGACAAACGAAGCTTTGAGTGCCGCATACAGTACGCAAAATCAGTAGGTCACAGTGATACAGAAGAAGCAAAAATACAGTGGAGTGGACATAATTGATTTAAACAAGAAGTTAATTACATAAGACATCGATCTTAGCAATAAGAACACGCAGTCACAAAATAGTGGCTTATCATTTGAGTGGAATAATATATGATTGTATTAAGTTGCTTAAACAAGAGACGAGTTCTCGAGTAAATTTTTGTTTAAGTAGAATAAAAAAGCTAAGGCTACAAAGGATTAGTCACAGGTACATAGTTTGCCGACAAAACTGCTTTTTTCTTCGACAGAATTTTTCAAGACAAGGCTCGAGTTTTCTTGAGCAAGCTATTATTACCTCACTGTCACGTAGACAACAAAAGAAATGTTTACACTTTTTGCATAAATTAATATTCATACCAATGTCTCTTTATATTGAATTGTGAGGGTTGCACACTCTAATCGCGCATAAGCAAAGTCAAGTAGTAAGTATAAAAACAATAATGTTATGGTTTTTTGGATACATATATCATTTCCATACTGTGCGGAAAAGTCGGTATATCGGTATTTTAAAAAATTCTATTTTATGCACGATTTTAATGCGTATAAATGCATAACATAAGGTTCACGCGTCAAGATATGAATGAGATCGGGCTTAAGCTGGTGACACGAATATAACGAGTTGTATCAGTCCAAATTAAGTGCAAAATGGATACGCAGACAGTGCCTACTGATTCACGTGCTACAAAGATTCAGGTTATGTACGCACGTACAGCATAACACGCTTCTCTAAGTTAGGTAACTTGAGTGCCTTGCATAATCTACAAGGCCCGGCACAGGCCCGGCCGTTTTGAGGCTGGGATCGGGACCGGGCGCCCGGTCGTTCCTTGTCCTCACCCTCCCCCCTACGTGCGTGTATGCCCCAGCTTCGTCCTAGAATTCGCATGCTGTGCATATCTACGGTTGTTCACTACATATGTATGTATTTATGCTACTTGAGAGCCGACGGATGATAGCATTATTTGTAGATATGTAAAAGTAGGATGCTTCTGATCTTTCCTTTGACATTTACGCTGTTTTTAACGAAAAACGAAGGATTCGTTTCATAATGGAATGATGTGACTCTTAATTGTTCAAATTTCGTGGCGAGCACTTTATGGTGTCAAGTCCGGTGAATGTGCTGATTTTGGGCATTGTGGTCATAGGTGGGCAGCACTAAAATTCTGGGGGCAAGATTTTTAAAGGTAAAGAAATGGTCTTAAAAATGGAGTTATGGCGAAAAAACACCATTTTTAATGTTTCTCATCGAGCACTATCCATTGGCCACAAAAAATTGGGGAAAAACAGAAAAGAAATTTCAAAAATTGAATCCTAGCGGTCCGGCCAATCCTTTTTCCTTAGAGTTCCCTATTATGTATTTTGCAAAAATTAAATTGATATCAATATTTTGAACTCTGAATCCACTTCCGATCTTAAACATTAAAATCCTCGGATAATGTGAAGCCTCCTTAAGAAATATCAAAAATTTAATTTCTAATTAAACTTTCCGGGAATGAAATGAGACTACTCACCTTTAAAACGACTGCTGGTCCTTCAAAATGTTTGATGGCATCTACATACTTAAACTTGTGCAAAATAAAGTCCAAATGGGCCACCAAGTTACCCTACAAATATTAAATATCAATGTCAAAAATTTAGTCAAGTATAACAAAATTAAGATAAGGAAGTGAGCCACCTTGTCTGTATATACGTATTCAGTGGCGGATCTCGAATTTTCTTAAGAGGGGCGGTACCCAAACTTTTCCTAAAACAGTCAAAAATGGTCCGAAAATTTGCACTTCGCGTGCGAAATAGCGTTTTTCGTCGTTTTGCTTTGTCTACTTTTATATAACATCACTTTTGACCATACCTGGGCAAAGGCCGGTCTTCCCGATGATACATACTAGGAGAAACAAATTTTGGTTGCCAGCATACATGCACAGTATGGGAATTCTGGGGGTGAAAACCTAAAGTGCCTTGTTTGGGCCCAAAAGTGGCCGGTACGCGTTAAAAAACATCGTTTTTTGGCGTTTCTGACGATACTCTATCCTTCTAGAGCATAAAATCATGAAAAAAATTTCGAAAAAAGTTTAAAACATGAATATATGGCGCGAAGCGCCGAAAATTTGGCGATTTTGAGCAAATAGATAGCCAAAAACCCTTAAAAAGACACTTTTTCTACCAATTCTCAGGTAAGTTTAGGAAACTTTTGAAAAACCGCCAGTTCTGGGGGGAGGGGGTGAAAAATTTTTTGAGGGGGTGAAAAATTTTTTGCGGGAGTGAAAAATGATTTCTGCGGGGGTGAAACCCCCAAAACCCCCCAAGATCATGTATGGTTGCCAGTTCGAAAAAGGGTTGTTCTATTATTTGATCATTTACCTCGCGATTTTTCAACAAATAATGCATTTCTGTAAGCATCGTTTCGTTTTTGTATTATGTTTGTTTAATCAGTCGAAGTATAGGAAGCTTACACGCTTTTTTTAGGGCACTACATAAGTTCTAACAACTAAATATCTTTGGAGTGCGCGTTGTGCTTAGGAGTTCGGTGTCAATAAGTTTTGCAATGTATGTATCTAAGTGAGTAGATTTGATTTTTTTCAAATTTGTTGATATTCGTAGCATTGACCGTTGATACCTAACGGCTTACCGGTGATACCGGGCTGAACCGAGTTGAACCCATTGCCCAGGTATGCTTCTGACGCAACTTTTGTACGAAAATTTTTGAAATTTTGGACAATTTTGTGCAAAAAAATCGTTAAATTTCTTTGATAAGCGCCGGAAAGTTTGAGGAATTAAAGCGAAAAGACACTCAGTAGCTCGCTTTACTGCTCAATTTACTGTATTTGCAGCATTTGACGCAAGTAGCATAAGATTTTTTGCTTCGTAGAAGCTAGTACATGATGTAGTACATAATGCAGATATTCCTCCTACATTTTTTCGGCAGCAACCTATACTAAATTTTACATACTGTAGAAACGATCGCAGTGAAAGTAACATATTAGCTGACTAAATCTTTTCCAATGCTCGGGCAAGAATGGGCGCAATAATATATTATTTTTTTCTTCGATTGTATAAATTGTATATGTTTGTTAGGGCAACAAGCGATGGTCAGCAGCGAATCGCGTCTCAAGCGACCCCTAGTCGCAAATCATCCTTCCACGGTTCGATGACCGTCAATTCGCCTGGTAACGGCGTTGTCGCTAGCGCAGCAACGACGCCGCCTGCGACGGAGTCGCTGAACGAGGATCATTTGCGCGTTTTACACTGGTACGAACAAGCGCGACGAGCGTTTGAGCGGAAGGACGAGAAAAATTTCCGCAAGTTGATGTCCGGCTTCGATTATTCGATGATGTCGTCGTCGCTGATGTCCAAGGGCGCAATCGCCGCCGCGTCGGCTAATCCGACTTTGCTGACGTCATCGACTTTGATGACGTCATCAGCGTCGTCCCCTCCGGCTAAAAATAACCCATTGACTTACTGTAATCATCCTGACGATCCTGGTGACTCGATGATCAAAAGCGGCGTTTCTAGCGACGAAACGACCGCCGTGGACCAGCAGCAGCACGTTTCGTCGGCTTTCAGGCCGTTGGCGAGTCTGCCGCCGCCGCTTACGGAAGAATTTGACAAAGCCGGTTCGGTCGGCGGCAAGCGACCAACTTTAAAGGCACCCAAGGGACGCGGTCGGCTCATGACGACCGAGCTTAAAGTAAAAGTTTATTTTTTGGCATCAATTATTTGTCTTGTCATTTATGTAAATTCGTGTCACTTCTATTTTATTACAATGTGGGAGGCGCACATGGGCATAGAGGGTGAGAGGGATATGACACCTGTCAAAGTTTGGGAAAATCGGGTACTGTCGGGCGATTTTGAGAAAACGGGAGAAGCGGCAAGATAATTTTGAGCTTACTGCGGAAAAAAGTCGAAAATTCTACCTGAACACAGTAAAAATATCAAACCTTCAGCGCTCCGCGCCGTTATTGTTGCAGTGTTTTTTTGTACTCGGCAAAGATTTTTCCCGGTGTACAAAGACTTTTCGGGGCGGTCTTTGTACATGTACAAAGATTTTTGGGAAGACGAAAATTGCAAAAAAGGTCTAAAATTTGCAAAAATTTTCGGCGCTCCGCGCCGAAATAAGTAATTGTGTGTTCTGTATATCTTTATAATGGTAGAAATTGCACTTCAAACGGAAGAATGTCAAATTTTTCGGCGCTTCGCGCCGTTTTAAGACGATTCTTAGTGATTTTTGCGCTTAGAGACCCAGAAATTAGCTAACTCTGTTTTTACCACACTAAAATCACTACTGTACCATATTATAGTACCCGAAAATTTGTGTGTACAAAATGTACAAAGATTTTTAGTAAGACAAAAACTGTAAAAAGGTGTGGAATTCCCAAAAATTTTCGGCGCTTCGTGCCGAAATGAGTAATTGTTTGTCCTATATATCTTTAAAATGGCAGAATTTGCATTTAGAATGGAAAAATGTCAAATTTTTCGGCGCTTCGCGCCGTTTCGAGACAATTTTTAGTAATTTTTGGCGTCAGAAACCCAGAAATTAGCTAAATTGCACTACCAAGATTGAAAACCCTGTTTTACCACACTAAAATCGCTACTGTACTATATATATTATAGTACACAAAAATTTGCATGTACAAAATGTACAGACTTTTGGGCATCATCTTTGTACATGTACAAACGGACCGTGTACAAAAAAAGCACTGTATTGTTGTATTTTCATCGCTTAAAAGCCATTGGCTAAACTTTATTAATAAAGGTCAAGAAACCTAGTTTACCGCACATATCATGCTGCTGTACCATACCGTGAACAATTTACTACGTATGACCATTCCAGGATTTCACCCCTCTCTGACCACCTCTACCTTGCCCATGTATCGTTGGAGGACAAAAAGTCTGAAAGGCAAGATAATGATTGTAAAGACGAAAAAATCGCATCTCGTCGTTAGCATAAAATCTTCAAATTTTCGGCGTTTCGCGTGATGAGTGCAATATTTTCCGTAATTTTGCCGTAAGCGCGACCAAAAAACGGTACCTTTCGTAGCCTATTTAGATGGAAAAAATTTTAAAAATTTCCTAATGAATAGATTTAAAAACGTCAGAAATACGATTGTTTCTAGCTACACAACGAAGCTTACGAGATGAACCATTTTACGTCGTTTCCATCCCTGTTGAACGAATTCTGGATTTGGGTCTGTGTACGTATGTAAATGCACATATATGTAAACTGTATGCATTGTAGGAATTACGGCTGACTTTCGGTTCTTTGTCTATTTTTCAAGTAAAGGAATATGTTTTAATGTATTTTATAAAAATAAATAATGATAATAGACGGAGGATTAAGCACATAAGACTGACTTTCTCTCTACGTACATTTATTTCACAAGAAAAGTTAGTACTAACCATCGTATGTAATGTCCTTTCTCCAATAATAATGAATTCTCTTAAAATTTAATAATGATTTTATGTACCAGATTACTTAATATTAATTACCTAATTATTTTAGTATTTCATAATTATTCAATAATTTAATAATAACTCATTAATAGCAGGTTATTCGCACAAGCTTTAAATGCTGTTGTTAGCGATCAGTTGAAATAATAATGCAGAAAGTGACGAGGAAGTAAATTATAGACAGAATTTTTGAGATGATTGCTGACGAATATTGTTGGGGGCATCTCAAATCATTTCCGTTGCATGCCGTTTGATCTCTGTACATTTGTATACGCCCATAGTCAGGATTTTATTCCGAGGGGGACAAAAATTTATAAAGTCAAATATCTCAAGAACCATTAGGAGGCAGTCAAAAAGCAATAGACGTTTCTGAGCGTTTTATAATGAGCTCCATACCATGGTGGAAAAAATTTTTTTCAAAATTTCGAAGATTTTTCAGTTTATTTTATACTCATTTACAAAAAAATGTTCCATTTGGACTATCTGTGCAAGCAACTTCATCTCATCCAGTCCGTAAACAATTTCTTATTTTTTCATCTTTGTACACGCTGAATCCTCGTGCTCTACAAAGAAAAAACCGAAAAATTAATTACTTGGTGCGAAGCGCCAGATAAATTTAACATTATCTCCATGTCTACTTCAAAATTTGATTGGTTAAAGGGGACCCTTGTAAGAAACAAAATTTTTCCTCTTAGGGGGGGGCGACTGCTGTGCTTCTACTCATGACTATGGACCTGCATGTGTCTTACAATGCACATAGCTTATGCTATCTTTGCTATCTTTGCTATCTACATACATATGATTTTAAAAAATAGTTGTTCTGAAGGCTCAGCTTCAGACTCAACCTGCAACGATTCCTGGCGATTCTTCCATATTAAGCAGTAGCAGTTCTCTTGGGAATCCGCTTCCTTCATGCGCCTTCAGCGGTAACCTGGGTCAGCCAGTGGGCCAGCTGACCCAGCAACAGCAACATTTGCTCACTGTGCAGTATTTGCTTTCGCTGGATCCGGCTCAGTTACAGTTTCTCAATCAACAGTTCAATTTGGCTGCCTTCTCTCAAAGTTTCCAATTTCAAGCTCAAAGTCAACAGCAACCTTTCGGTACTGACTGCGCGCCATTCGGTTGTTGTATGCATATGTAAAGTGTATTTCATATTCTTACAATGACATTATGCGTGTTGGTAAAAGCTTGTGCGAAAAATACGTAAATAGCACTGTTAATCAAACATTTTGTAATACATAAGCAATCTTCAGACGATAACTGATTTTTCTGCTTTCTGCGCTGATTTGAATGATTGTTGAAGTAATCATACATATGTAGGTGTAGCGCGTACATATGATGTACCTATAATATACTTGGGTACCACCAACGTATCAGCCCCCTACTGCTATAACGGGACACATCAGGGAGGTGCTGTTTTTTAAAAGGTAGAAAACAAAAAATTCGATGTACTTCTTTTTTGTTTTTCCTTACACTCTATGCCCAGCTTGTAAAGAGCGTGTAAAGTTAAGGCATGACCTTATAACATTTACATAGGAACTTTCGACGCTTTTTTTGCCCAGCTTCTACACAATTCAACATGAATGCCTCGTAGAATTTAATGGTATAGAATTGTAGGGGACTAAATTCTTTAAGATGTTTTTTTGTTTTTTGAGTTTTGCATTACTTCACGGGTGCAAGTGTAAAGAGTGCGAAAATCCGGTGGATAAACAGACATTTTGGTCGAGTTTTCGACTTGTTTATGTCTGCTAAATTTTTCGTAACGAGTCTTCAAAAACCTGTTTATGAATAAGTACTAAGGTTCAAGGGTTACATGATGAAGTTGACCGCGTTCGTGTAACATCAATACGGAGTTAGTTCTGGCAGTTTAAAGTTTACATTCTGGAGGTGTACGCAAAAAACACGTATTCACCTTCTTTCAGTTTTTCAACCGCGCCGTATGTAGATCAGAAAGTGCGAAGTATTATAAAAATGAAGTACGTCTCAAGGCTTATACATTTTACTTGGGTGCGTTTCTTTAAACTCAATACAGAGGAATTTCTAATGGGGTAAAGTTTAAACTCTGGAGTAAAAAGCACGTTTTTACCTATTTTGGCCTGTCAACTATTCCGGTTATAAATTGAATGGTGCGAACTTTTGTAAAGAGGAGGTGTATGTCGGTGGTTACACATGGCACTTGGTCGCGTCTTTTACACTCAATGCTGAGATATGTTTTCAGGTGCAAAGTTCCAACATTGGGGTGAATAGCGACGTTTTTGTTAGGTTTTTGTCTGTCATTTTCTCCCGATATGAGTTGGGACATGATACTAATTATAAAAAATGTACTGAACATCAAGAATGACGCGTGCACGTTAGCGCGTTTAATTAGGCCAAATATTGAGTGATTCTTAGGGTATAAAGTTTACACTAAAAATTCATATTACTTCTAGAACGTTGCGGATTGTGAATTTTTTAGAAAATCTTCTCTGTAACGTCAGGATTATGAATCTGACTGTTAGTTTTCGCTGCAACTGTTAGTTGTTTAAAGTTTACACTATTGACTATTGTAGAACTGCAAAGTTTACACTGAAAATTCATGTTCCTCCAATAACATTGTAAAACATGAAATTTTCTCTAAAATGTTCACGTAATGTCAGGATTACAAATCTGACTATCGAATTTGTTAACACCCAGTAGTTGTTTGAACTTTACACTGAAAATTAACTTCAGTTCTAGAGCATTGCGGAAGCGTAATTTTTCCAAAATGTTATATGTAACGTCAGAATTACGAATCTGATTCTTAGTTTGCTCTACACCGAGTAGTTTTGCAGAGTTTGCGCTATCCATTTATTGTTAATGTGTGAAGTTTACACTACAAATTTATTTTACTTCCAGAGCGTTGCAAAACGTAAATTTTGTTCAAAATGTGTTCCGTAAGTTCAGGATTACGAATCTGACTATGTTTTCTTTACACCCATCAGTTGCGTAATGTTTACACTGAAAAATAACTTTGAGCGTTGCAGAAGCTTATTTTTTCAAAATGTTCCTTGTAACGTCAGGATTACAAATCTGAGTGTATAAATGTTCTTTACACCCAGTAGTTGCGTAAAGTGTACGCTGAAAACATTTGATTGGTTCAAATAAGGTATGACTGTCTTGTTTAGAATAGATAATACTGATGTTCAGAACAATATTGTTTTCCGCGTTCTTGGACTGCTGTCATTATAATGGCATGGTACCGTTCATGCTAATTAAAAGTAGGGTACTAGCAAAAAAAGATGCTCTGATTGGACAAAAAAGACGAATATACATGGGATTACGGATTATCAAGGATCTAAAAGGAGGAGACTAGGAAAAAGCTACCTAATGCCTAAAGTCGCAAAATCTCTTGAATATCAGACTTTCTCTAAGCAACGCAAAAAATCTAAGTATATTCTGCGGTCTGCAGATTTGAATTGACTGTTGAACCAAGAAAACAAATGAAAAAAGCAGCAAGTCAGCTACACAGTAGCCATGGAAAAGTAGATGGAGTAAACTAGGAACGACTTTGTAAGCCAATCGAATGAAATAGCAAAAATCAATGCATTTAAGACGAAGAAATTATTGGTTTAAAGCAGTAGGAAACGCGTAAGCTCACGTGAAGCAGACTGCATATAGGAACGCTTTCATGCCCGCAGCGATTGTGTGCACTAAGCAATTGACGCCAGGTTTTCTTGCTATAATGCTCTCAAATGAAACACCTTTAAACTACAATTGCAGAATCACGATACGAAGCAAGTCAGCGTTGCAACTTGCATGCAATTTACAAGAAGTATACATTTTTGATTGTTTATGCACTGTTATGGGAAGCATTGAAAATTATTTAAAGGAAGTTACATTTTTTCAGAGGCCGCAGAATATACTTTGAATTTTTGCGTTGCTTAGAGAAAGTCTGATTTCTAACAGATTTTGCGACTTTAGGCATTTAAGTGTGTACATAGCTTTTTCCTAGTCCCCTCCTTTTACATATTTAATAATCCATAATCCCAAGTTTATTCGTCGTTTTTGTTCTATCGGAGCATTTTTCTTTACTTTTAAAGGAATGTTTTAGTAGAACAAAGCTTTATAGAAAAAGTTATTAAACTCACGCTTAGGTGTCGTTAGATTTGAGGTGCCTGGGATGTTTTACTTTGATATATCAAAACTGATTGTACATATGTGTGGTAATGAGTGAGTCGTTTTTAGGTGGTGGGGAGCAGCCTACCTTATCTTACCTTTCGTAAATACACATAGAAACCTAAAAAGGCAAGTTTTTCTAAAATTTGGATCTTTTTAATCTTAGCGTTGTCCTCCTTGGTCCTTTTTTGATGTTACTAATACTTTTTGGCTTCTAAACATTAATTTGCTGAATGACATTACCAGACATGCACTGCACGGGAATTCCTGAGTGAGAGGAGGGCGGGGGTAAAATTTTAAAGTGCCCTTTTCGGCCGAAAAATCATGGATACGCGTCAAAAATATTGTTTTTGGCGTTTATTACGATGTTCTATCTTTCTAGACCATAAACACTTACAAAAAAATTCAAAAAAGTTTAACAACTTGACAATATATAGGTCAAAACATGAGTATATGGCGCGAAGCGCCGAAAATTTGACTTCTTAGTCTACTAAGACGCTTAAAAATTGCTTTTTCTATGAATTCTTAGGAACATTTTGGAAATTTGTGAAGAATCGCAAATTCTGCGGGAGGGGGTAAGGAATTTTGTTGGACGGCAGTTGGAACCGCCGCCGCCCCCAAACCCCCAAGATCATGTATGAACATTGCGCTCTATTCATTTGTTCATAATTTTTCTTAGCTGTTTAATAGCAAAGTTGGATTACGCATTTCGAATAATGTATAATTTACAATTTTAGATCCTTCTACCTTCGCTGCGGCTCTTAATTGCCACATGAACGCCGCCGCTTCTTCAACGCCTGCGGCGTCGTCGGCGTTCGGTGTTGGCGCTGGCTCGAGCGTTGACCCAAATGCCGCTCTGGCTGCCTTAGCGGCAACGT
The DNA here is from genome assembly GCA_036768485.1 of Mermis nigrescens. NCBI lineage: Eukaryota > Metazoa > Nematoda > Enoplea > Mermithida > Mermithidae > Mermis > Mermis nigrescens. Next base: position 12,252,764 of record JAVLUZ010000157.1, on the reverse strand, counting down.
TTTATCAGTCGGCGGCGGCGGCCGCCGCGGCGGCCGCTCAACAAGGCCTTCTAGCGCCAACGTTCGCCGGCCAAGACGACGACGGCAAAGCGTCGGCTTCGTCGCTGTCTTTTGACGCTGCCGCCCGTTCGCTAGCGACCAGCGCCAATTTTTACGCACCGATACCTATGCGACCCGCTTCTTTGAATAATCTTACGGTAAGCGGCAGACATGCTCAGCATAGGAATTCTGGGGCGGGTGATTTTAAAGTGCCTTTTTCGGACGCGAAAATCGTGGATACGCGTCAAAAACTTCGTCTTTCGGTGTTTCCGGTGATGCTCTATCTTTCTAGAGCATAAAAACAGGAGAAAATTTTTTAAAAACTCGAATAAATTGAACAAAATGTAGTCAGGAAATGAGGATATGGTGCAATGTGCCTAAAGTTCGATACCTTTGAACTAATCGGTAGCTAAAAACGTTTAAAACAGCACCTTTTCTACGAATTTTCCGGAAACTTTAAAAAATCGTGAATGCAAGGGAAAATTTCTGAGGGTGAAAATTTTTCTGTGGTGGTGAGTGAAACCACCCCAACCCCTTTCAGATCATGTATAAGTACTTTTTTTATTGAATCATATTTACGAATCAGGCATGTGGTTGGGTGCACAATGCAAAATGAAATGCTTACATTACCCATTTGACATTTACATAGGTTGATTTTTTTGTTCTAGAATATAAGTCAGCCCGCGGATGCTAGTCTCGCCCATAAATCGTCATTCACAATGGAAAATCAACCGGTTTCGTCGTCGGATGTCGTCGCCGGCCGTTTCCCTGCTTCATCCGCTGTCGACGCTGCTTATTTGAGTCAGTTGCGCGCGTTGACGGCTTCCGCGGGCGGTGGTGACGTCGCTGGCGTTGCCAAAGCGACTCAGACGTCAGTGGCGACTGCAACGTCGCCTTTAAACGCCGCGGCGGCGGTGCCGCCGCCGCCGTCCAACACCGCCGCGCTCGAATCGTCGACGTCGCCGGCCGTTGCGAGATCGACGACGGCGAGCAAAGCGGCGGTCGGCAGCGGAGGCAGCGTCGCCTCCGCTGGCGTCGACTTGAACACTCAAACGGATAGCAATCACGACACGGCGTTGACGCTGGCTTGCGCCGGTGGACACGCCGACTTGGTTTTACTTTTACTAAACCGCGGCGCTAACCTGGAACATCAGGACAAAAAAGGTCAATGCGCGCACTATGCAGCGTAGGGCGATGAATTCAAGCTGACATAGTTTGCCCATGGGTTGTGACTGAGAAGCATAAGTTTTGTAAGGACCCGAGCAGAATGCCTTTGACTCCAATTTTTTCAGTTAATCCACAAGAATATGCCGTTTTTTAGCGTTTTTTTCGGCAAACGATTATCGATTTATTTGGCGCTTCGCACCGACTTTCTATGTATTTTTAATCTTCTTGTGTTCAATTTTATTAAATTGTTTCACTTTTTGCCTAAACAAAGTATTCACTCGACTACTTACCAGATTTGCTACGAATAACTGGGTCAGCGTTATAATGTAGGGCGTCGTGTGCTTTAACATTAGGCGCGTTGAAACATGTTTTTGACGATGTTGTATCCAAGCTATGACAAGGGCCTTGCTAACCGTAGCAAAGCGTAGGGTTGATCACGCATGTATTTCCCGAGGCGAGAACTGTGCGAATGTATTGTTGTATGCACTGTTTTTCTTGTACGAGACAAAGATTTTGAGGCTCGTACAAAGATTTTCGGAGCCATCTTTGTACAATGTACAAAGACTTTTTGGGGCAAAGTAATAGTAATTTTAACGTTTTTTGGAGTATTTTTTAGCAAAATTTCTAAAAATTTTCGGCGCATTCTATTTAGCTCCAAGCGCGGGCATTTAACACTCCAAAATCTATCTGTAAGCATCTTTGTACAGATTGAAGCATCTTTTACATCTATTTCCACTGTTTTATAAAGATTTTATGCAGAAAAAAGAACTGTTAAACAACTTTGCACTGTTTTCTGCCGTTTGAAGATAAAATTGACTCTTTTATCTTTGCGTTGCATTAAATTCATACGCAAATTGGTGTCTATTATGAGATTCAGTCAGCACATTGCAACCGCTTATTATTTATAATTGTGTAGCACAAGTCATTTTAACTTGCTGAGTCGAATTTTATGTGTAATTTCAACCTAAGTCTCATGAAAATTTTGGCGTTTCGGGCCGAACTAATATAACCAGCTGAATTTAGGACAAAGTTACACCTTTTGCGAAGCGTGCTGGTCACGGATAACAATCTAGTAGTATGTACAGTGGTCGCCATGAAAGATGACGCGCCATCACCCTCAGAACTATAATGGATGGTGCGTCGCGAGCGCCGCGTACGTCCATCATGCGCCATCATCTCTTTTTCTATTCAGCGCCATTAAGCTCCACCATACCGTTAATCTGGCGATGCGGACGGCGCAATTTAGCTACTAATAGCACCAACAAGAAGGAAGCGCGCCAACATTCACGTGCGCACTTCCTTGTTGGCGCTATTACTAGCTAAATTGCGCCGTCCGCATCGCCAGATTAACAGGATGATGGAGGTTAATGGCGCTGAATAGAAAAAAGAGATGATGGCGCATGATGGACGTAACGCGGCGCTCGCGACGCACCATCCATTATAATTCTGAGGGTGATGGCGCGTCATCTTTCATGGCGACCACTGTAAAAATGTGTACATTCAATTGCATATCTATATGTTATATGTACAAGAAAATTTTCGCTCGCACAAAGACTTTTCCGGAGATCTTTGTACATGTACAAAGAGGCTCGTACAAAAAAAACAGTGGTTGTATGCATACATGCACTGGGTGAATGGAGGGATCCCTCACCTAAAGTCGGTCATTCCTCCATATCCACAAACTCGGAAAATTTTTGACTGCTTTTGGCGAAAACTTGCGTTTTTTTGTCGGTTTTTGAAATTTTTGCCATCTTTATGTTTTTTGCCAATTTTTGTCCAAAAATTGGAGGTCACTTACACCTCGCCCCGCACCCACACCCTCTTAAAAATAGCTGGGAACCTCGACTAGACATGCACAGCATTGGAATTCTGGAAGGAAGGGTGAAATTTTAAGGTTCCTGTTTGGACCCGAAAATGGTTGTTACGCATCAAAAGCATCGTTTTTCGGCGTTTCTCGCGATTTTCTTCCTTTCTAGAGCATAAAAACATTAAAAAATATTGGAACATAAAAAATAGAATAAATTGAACCAACTCTGGGCAAACAATGAGTATATAGCGCGAAGCGTCGAAAATTAGATACTTCAGGCAAATAGCCAAAAACGTTTAAAACGGCGACTTTTCTACGAATTTTTAGGAAATTCGCGATTTCTAGGTCGGGATGAACAAATTTCTAGGGTTGGGGGATGAAATCTTTTCTCAGGGTGAACTTCCAACTCCCGCCCGCCCCCAGATCGTGTATGCTCGTTATCTTCGAACTTTTTGCAATTTTTTATCTCCGCTCGTGCGTGCGCAGGTTTCACGCCACTGATCCTGGCCGCGACGGCGGGTCACGCAAATGTTGTGGAGCTGTTGCTACAGTACGGCGCTAATCCCGAAGCCCAATCTGAGCGTACAAAGGACACGGCCCTTTCGTTGGCCTGCTCAAGTGGCAAAAAAGAGGTGGTCGAGCTGCTGCTAAAAAAGAATGTCAACAAAGAGCATCGAAACGTTAGCGACTACACGCCGCTCAGTTTAGCCGCTTCGGGCGGCTATACTGACATCATCAATCTGCTCCTACAGTATGGCGCCGAAATAAACAGTCGAACCGGTAAATACCGTTTTGCCAAAATATGCGCTTAAGTTGAATTCGTGAATGCTAATTTTTCGTTTGGACTGCATTCTACAGCTTAGCCTTCTAGCCTTTATACATGGTCCGCTAGATTAAGTCTTTCTCATTTCATAAATTATACTTGCACGACGCAGCTTGAGTTTTAACATTATTTTACATAGATGGAATAAATGATAATTTCGAAATTTTTGGTTCGATGATTTTCTGTTCTATGTACTTACTCATAAAGTGCTTACAACTGTGTTTAAATATGTACATAGCATAAATGGTCGATTTTATTTTCGCTCCGGGCTGATAAACTTTGAGTCATAATCTTAAAGAGAAAGTCCGTCTAAAAGCTTCTAAATATGCAATTTTGATCGTCCCTGACATTGGACCGAAAACATTAGCATATCGACTAATTACTTGTATTGTAACGAATGCTTGGATTTTACTTCATGTGAACCTTGACTTTTGATTGTAGTATAACTTGAAAGTGGTTGGTTGTAGTATAACTTGAAAGTGGTTGGTATTTTTCGCTCATGCATTTTTCTTGTGTTCTTAAAATTAAAGCTGGTCTTCCTGTCTTGCTTGCCATCTGGTTGGCGCCTTTTATATATATATATATATATATATATATATATATATATATATATATATATATATATATATATATATATATATATATATATATATATATATATATATATATATACATATATATATATATATATATATATATATATATATATATATATATATATATATATTGTATGTACGGACCTGATTGCAAATAATTTCTAAATAATGACTACTTGTTCATATCAAGAAGAATGCTTAAATTATCGTGATGGCCCTATAAAAATGAATTAGTAATGCAAATTTACATACTTATCAACATTCCTCACAAGCACAACAGCTAATTTGATTTTTTCTTGTTTTCATCTAGTTTTTTTGAGAATGTTTCAAAGTGAGTAGCCGTGCATTTACATAGAGACGTGTCGCATTACTTCACTATTTCAATCTACTCAACACGTACGTACATAAAAGAACTTGCTGTTTATTTAGACTCAGGCTTGTAGCTGGCCGTCCTATTTTGAGGGAAGACCAACACCTATTTTGGGGGGACTAAGCCCAAAAAGGCCGAAAATAGCACAAAATGTAACATTTAAAAAGTCCTGTTTTTCCGATTTTTCTGAGTTTCGGGGTTCCGAACCTCCCCCATTCCTCAACTCCTTAGAGATACGTGCCTGATTTAGCAACGGCACAAAACTGTTACTGTAAGTATTTAATCACAGGTAGCAAGCTGGGTATTTCACCTTTGATGCTTGCGTCAATGAATGGACATGTGCAGGCTGTGAAATTATTGTTGGAAAAAAGCGCCGATATTAATGCACAGATCGAAACAAATCGGAATACGGCTCTTACGCTGGCCTGTTTTCAAGGACGTCACGAAGTAGTCAAATTGCTTCTACAATATGGCGCCAACGTGGAACACCGAGCGAAAGTTAGTTTATTTACATATTCATTTGGACTTTTTGCAACACGAAATGTTTGAAAACTTCTGCTTAGCCATTTGTGCACGTAATATAAGCGTATGAATTACGAAATACGAAAAATGTAAACAAGCATACAAATATGAAACGAAAAGAGAAAAGAAAACAACGAGCCAATGTACTTCAAAGAATTGTAGGAACATAAATAAGTGTATTTGTATGTAACAGTTGCAGTAGTGTAATTTATGACCGGAATACGATGCCCAAAAAATGCGGGGCGTAACATTTTGGAAAAGATTCACTGGTGGATATCATCGTGCACATTGGTTTTGCTTAAATTAGTATTCAGAATTATCTAGAATTAATTTTTTACCTAGGTATCCATTTAGAATTTCTTTAGAATAATTATCTAGAATTTTGATTTATAAAGTTTTGCGATGCACATTTTTCAGACCGGTTTGACGCCCTTGATGGAGGCAGCCAGTGGCGGCTATGTGGAAGTAGGCCGCATACTGCTCGAGTACGGTGCAGACCCTAATTGCGCTCCGGTGCCTTCCAGTCGTGATACAGCGTTAACCATCGCTGCCGACAAAGGTCACACAAAATTCGTCGACTTACTTCTGCAAAATGGAGCTCAGGTAATATAGATCAATGCGCTGTTTCTTTCGGGTGCTGCTGATCAGATGTGCATCTAATTGGCTTAGTGAGCTGCTTTGTTTTTTTCAGGAAGGAAAAACGGTAAATTTATTGGGTGAGAGTGAGGATCTAAAAAATAAGGTCAAAACTCATAAAATCATATAAATACTGAATTTTCGTAAAAAAATGAGAGGGATTAGAATCGAACGAATAAGAAACAATGCTTGATAAATCTGCAGGCCTACCGATGCAAACTCTAAGTCTAAAAATGTTTTCTGCTAAGATTGGACCATAGATGCACAGCATAGTCCATCTAAGGGGGTCAAGAATTGAGGTTTTTTGTCCAAAATGACCTCAAAAACTGATGTTATAAGCGATAAAATAGCGTTAAAACTACGCTCTTACACAGATTCTGATCAATTTGAAGCACTTTTGAGGAACATTTTCAATTTTCATCCATTTTTCGCATTCATTTTGTCTCATTTTCCCAAGAAAATTTTCAATTTTTCCATTCTGGGTTCTAGATTCCAACCCCCATCTTGTAATTATGTATACTACCTATGTTTTGCACAAGAACTTTTTAGGCATTTTACAAGATGAGATGCCGCCAACAGTGCAGCCAAAATCGGTTGCTGGGGTCCAAAAAATTGGTTGCTGAGATCCAAAAATCAGTTATCGGGCTCAAATATCGATTGCTGAAGGCTAAATTCGATAGCCGGGGTCCAAAAATCAGTTGCTGGGCTTCAAAAATCGGTTGCTGGGGTCTAAAAATCAATTGATGGGGTCTACAAATCAGTTGCTGTGGTCTAAAAATCAGTTGGTGGGATCCAAAAATCGGTTGATGGGGTCCTAATTCGGTTACTGGGCTACAAAACCCGGTTGCTGGGATCTAAAAATTGATTGCTGGAGTCCAAAATCGGTTGCTGTGGTTCAAAAATCTGTTGCTGGGGTCACCCAATTTTGGAACCTACCAACTGATTTTTAGACCCCAACAACCGACTTTTAGACACCAGCAACCGATTTTTGGAGCCTCCATCCGATTTTAGACCCCACCAAACAAACGTGTGCGTAGGGGGTTTGTAGGGTATGCACCCCCAGAAGGCCGAATTCCCCCCAGAAACCAAAAGAACCCCCAGAATTCAACATTTTTGTTGTTGTTTTTTCGCAATTTTTTATGCTAATGGATAGTGCTCGATGGGAAACGTTGAAAAATGTTGTTTTTCGCCATACCACTATTTTTAAGACCATTTTTGACCTTTAAAAAATCTTGCACACACTCTACCCCCTCCTTCCCCAGAACTTTGTTGCTGCCCACCTATGCCAGCAACCGATTTTTGCACTCCAGCAACCGATCTAGGACCCCAGCAACCCATTATTGGTGCCTGCCAACTGATTAAGGATCCCAGCAATCAGTTTTTAGACCCTAGCAACCAATTTTTGGAGCCCATTAACCGATTTAGGACCCCATCAATCGATTTTGGAGCCCACCAACTGGTTTTAAGACCTCAGCAACCGATTTTTGGACTCCGTTAACTGAGTTTCGGAGCCTAACTGATTCAGGACCTCAGCAACCAATTTTTATACCCCACCAACAGAATTTTTGAGCCCAGTAACTGATTTAGGACCCCAGCAACCGAATTTCGGAGCCACGAACTGATTCTAAGACCCCAGCAACCGATTTTCGGATCCCACCAACTGATTTTTTGACCCTATCAATCGATTTTTTGACCTCAGCAACCGATTTTTGTAGTCCAGCAACCGATTTTTGGAGCTCAGCAATCATTTTTCATATCCCAACAACCGATTTTTAAATCCCGGCAACCAAATCGGTTACTGGGCTCTGAAAATCTGTACGTAAGTAATGCATAATTCAGAGATTATACTCAAGTAAGTAAGAACTAATTTAGAGGAAATAATAATTCGTCAGATCAAAATAAAACATGTATTTTTGTGATCTTCTACACATCGATGTATTAAAAATACACACTTGTCTGTCCACCTGTTTTATGTGTAAATAAGCGCTAGTCTTTTATACACATGTACATTACTTGTTATTGGTGTTTAGGCCGCGCTGAATTTTGACAATTTTTGAAATGCAAAATTGCGTTCAAAAAGGTGAAATCTCAAAATTTTCCGGCGCTTCGCGACGAATTGATTTAATTTTATTACTTGTTATTCATGCTTAAGCCGCGCCAAATTTGGACAATTTTTTTAATGCAAAATTGCGTTTCACAAAGGTTAAATTTCAAATTTTCCGGCGCTTCGCGCCGAATTCGACAATTTTTGTAATGCAAAATTGCGTTTCAAAAAGGTGAAATCTCAAAATTTTCCGGCGCTTCGCGACGAATTGATTTAATTTTATTGCTTGTTATTCATGCTTAAGCCGCGGCAAATTTGGACAATTTTTGTAATGCGAAATTGCGTTTCACAAAGGTAAAATGTCTAAATTTTCCCGGCGCTTCGCGCTTAATTTTATTATTTGTTATTGATGTTTAGGTTGCGCTGAATTTTGACTATTTTCGTGCATTTCAAGCAGGATTTATATTCGAAGTGAAAACGTACTGTTTTACGACATGAAAATGAGGAACTCTGTAAAAGTTTCATTTTTACACAATAAATTGCATAAAAAATAAGCATATTAAAGGCGGGGAATGTCTCTCCAGGATTAAACGTCGTCTCTCCAAGATTAAACGTCCATTGTTACTAAAATAATTAGGTTTTAAACATAATTGCTATGCAAATTATCGATTGCACTATTTTTTTCACACTATGCTAATTTTGACACCATTTTTGATTAAAAATTATGTCGCGAGAAATTATGAATGGACTTTGCGTGGAAGCAAGACTACCATCTTAAAAATTCGATGCATAAATTTTTACACGCAGGAGTTATGTAGCAACCACTTTTCTGACTTTACAGTGGTCGCCATGAAAGATGACGCGCCATCACCCTCAGAATTATAATGGATGGTGCGTTGCGAGCGCCGCATCATGTCCATCATGCACCATCATCTCTTTTTCTATTCAGCGCCATTAACCTCTATCATCCCATTAATCTGGTGATGCGGATGGCGCAATTTAGCTATTAACAGCACCAACAATAAGGAAACGCGCCAGCATTCACGTGCGCGCTTTCCTTGTTGGCGCTATTAATAGCTAAATTGTGCCGTCCGCATCGCCACATTAACGGGATGATGGGGGTTAATGGCGCTGAATAGAAAAAAGAGATGATGGCGCATGATGGACATAACGCGGCGCTCGCGACGCACCATCCATTATAATTCTGAGGGTGATGGCGCGTCATCTTTCATGGCGACCACTGTAGGCAACCAACCAAAAAATTGGGCTCCGGTACCAGCCGAGACTTTAAGGCTTGCCCAGCTATGGTCGTATACACGGTTTTTTTGTATTAAAGATTTTTCCCAATGTACAAAGACTTTTCGTAACCGTCTTTGTGCATGCACGAAGATTTTTGGGAAGACAAAATTGCAAAAAAGGTCTAAAATTCGCAAAAATTTTCGGTGCTTCACGCCGAAATAATAATTGTGTGTTTTATATATCTTTACAATGGCAGAAATTGCATTTCAAATTATCTTAATAATGTTTCGCCTTTAAAGACACAGAAAGTAGCCAAAATACACTACTAAAAGTCGAACAACGTTTTTACAACACTAAAATCGCTACTGTACCATATTTTAGTACCCAAAAATTTATGTGTACAAAATGTACAAAGACTTTTGAGGGCCATCTTTGTACATATACATTTACAAACGGACCTTGTACAAAACAAAACACTGGTTGTACATATATTGTATGTTAAGCTCGACTGTAAAACGAAAAAGGGTTGTACGGCTTTGTGGTTGGCTTGTCATGGCGGATTCACGGATGTGGTGCAAGCGTTGGTAAAAACCGGGGCGTGTCCCGACGCTCAAGACAATCGTAAAGTTTCGCCACTTATGGCTGCTTTTAGAAAGAGTCATCTGAAGGTGGTCAAATATTTGGTCAGGCACGTGCAGCAATTCCCGTCAGACACGGAATGCACTCGTTACTTGACTACAGTAACAGACAAGGTATGTTTAGTTATGAACATAGCGATATTTATGTATCAATTAAATCTATTAGGCAAGATTTAAATATACACAGAGCCGTATTTTAAGAGCGTGGGAGGTCGTCCCGCTTGGCTGTATAAGAAAAACCTTTGGCAGGTATAGATCAGGCCCATATCCAGGATTTTATTTCGGGGGGGGGCGAAAATTTTTAGGCCAGATATGTCGAGATCCATTGGGAAATGGGCAAAACTAAAGTCATTTTTGAGCATATCTCTACGAGCTTTATGCAATGGTAAAGAAAAATTTCAAGACAAAATCAATTAAATTTTATTTCACTTTATTGCATACTCATCGTTTGATATAATACACAACTGATTTCTCATCATTCAATCGACTATTTGTCGATTGAATATTTGTCATATTTGTCCGAAATCGCCGAATTTTCGGCACTTCGCGCCATATGTGAACTATTTTCCATATGTATGTAGCTTAGCCTCAAGCGCGACCAAAAAAATGACTTTTTTCGAAGACAATTAAATGGGAAGAAATTTTTTTCGAAAGTTTGAATTTTATGAACTTAGCGGATAGAGCATTTTGAAAAACGTTGAAAAATTCGGTTTTTACGATTTACATATATACCCACGAAATTTCCCGCTTCTTCGTCAATTAACTTTGGGTCCGCCCTCCGCCCCCCATTGGCCGGATTCTGGATACGGTCCTGCATATACAAAAAATAAAAAATTTTAAAACTACTCAATGTGTATTTTATGTACTTATATGGTGCTAAATGTAAAACAACCAGCTAGCTTAGTCAGATTATGATTGTCCCTAGACCGAGGTTGTTCTGTCTTTTGCTAATTCGAATTGTTATTACACACAAGTACGGATTTTAGTATGAAAACCTACGTCAGCTTCAGAGTGCAGCTGACAGTCTGTTTCGAAAACAAGATCAATCTTTTCCTGAGCGGCTTATAAAAGATTGAAGAAATGTATTCATACATATACATGTAATGCACGTACGTACATGTGATTAATAATAATTTTCAGCTTCTATAATAGTAATGTAATGTGTAAATTAAATTAAATTAAATGTATAGGTATTAGGAACGAGTTCGATCTACTAGAACAGCTAGTGCACTGGCAGCGGGGTTGCGTTGAATAAATCAAATCAGCTTTCTGATAACTAATTAAGAAATTAAAAACGACTACCTTTATAGTAGAGTAAGGGCCAAATGTTGAATTAAAAAGTCGGAACAATGTGGTGTTTTTATTGAAAGTCGAAATAAACGATTTAACGGCCTTTTATAATTTATTACAGGAAGTCTTTTATCTTTCTTATACTGCGTGTTACATACGTATGTAGTGCATATGTCGGCGCTTCGCGCTTGATTAGTACTTTTTAAGTACTTTTTACTCAAAAAGCGCTCGAAATTGATAAATTTTTGCATTTTTTAGTGTTAAAAGTGATATAATGTAGTCAAAATGAACTAAAAATACTTTTAAAAAGCGATCTTACCACACACAAAAACGTTTTATAGGTACTTCGACCATTATGATCGTAGCGAAAAATCGTGAACGTTAAATTTACTGTTTTGGATTTTTGGGATTTCACCCCCTGCCGACCCTGACCTTGTGCACCTATGGTGCATACGTATGTACATATGTATATATGTATGTATGTATGTACACGACACGTACTACGTAATAGCTGTCGTTGCAAATCCCAGTGCTTGCTTAGGCATGGTTACGGTAACTGAACGTTTCGTCGATTTACGAAAATATTCAAATAAATAAGCATTTGCTTCATGGAATTCCTGAAACTTATGTATGAACATTTGCAATTTTAAGTTAAAATGTGAGTATCAAATGCGTATATGTTGTAGGAAACACTCGCCAAGTGTAAGCAATGTATGGAGATAATAATGACGGCCAAGGATCGTCAAGCGCAGGAAGCGAACAAGGCTGCTGCGGTTCTGTTGCAGGAATTGGAGCAGGAACAACAGCTGGCCGAAACACGACGTCAAGCAAAGCAGCGCCAGAAGGAGAAGAAAAAGGCCAAACGAAAGGCAAAAAAAGCAGCCGCGTCCAAACTGGATGATCTAAGCGACGGCGAAAAAGCCGACGATAAAGAAAATAACGACGACGACGAAGATGTAATTTTTGTTCGAAAATATCTTACATGCATAAAAGCTATATTTAAGGGGCGGGCGCCTCCCCCTTGGCCGAAAAAAATTTTGATGGGTAAAATAATGCACGGAAAGATGGAAAAATTGCATCTCTTCTTCGTCAAATCTTCAAATTTTCGGCGCTTCGCGTCATATATTAAGTATTTTCCATAATTTAGGCTCAATTGCTTCTAAAAAGCGACACTTTTTATAGGCTTTTGTCTGAGCAAGAAAATTTTTTCGAAAAGTTCGGATTTTATGATCTTAATGGATAGAGCATGTCGAGAAACGTCAAAAAATGCGGCTTTTAAGCGAGTTATCCGGACGAATTCCCCGATATACATATAAACCAAATTGTGTAGGGTCCGCCTCCCCTTATGTGCTCATTGCTTTATATTTTGCTCTAATTCTATTCCAGATGGTTAAAGCCTCCTTAAAATTTCCTTCTTTACTTCTCTTTCCTTATTTACATACCTTATGTACATAATAAATAACATTATTTATATAAATAAGATCAGGCCTGCAAATGGCTTAATGCCAGAGATCGATGCATTCCTGTGTATTTGCCAATCAGATAATGAAAGTAGTCAAAATGCGAATATGCAGCATAAAATGCTTTCATATGGTAATATCGCGTTTTTTAGCATTTTTAGCCTATTTCGACTGCATTATGTCACTTTTCACAGTAGAAATATAGCGATTCATCAATGCGACCGAAATTTCAATTTTACGATCACTTTTACATCATTTTGGACGCTTTTAGGAGAAAAATTACTGATTCGGCGCGATGCGCCGGAAAAAGTTTGGCATTATGACTGTTTCTTTTTTCATTCGTAACAATGATGGCCGTTTAAACTAGGCTCTAAATCACGATAAAGATGCAATTCGTTTAGCGCTATGTCGGCTATTTTCTATTTCGTTGGGTTTTTTGAAAGTTAAAATTTTCTACTTTCTCGTCCGTTTCTACGTTTTTTCTTTACATGTGCATTCGATATATGTATGTAAAACGGATCGAATAATTGGAAAAAGCAATTATTTATAGAAGGAAAAAATGGATCTGATTCTCAATTATGCTGTTAATAGTAATGTCTGTTTGGAACAAAGTTTTTTGTTTCCCCAATCTTTTAATTACTTTTTGGGCAGATTTTTGTACTCTATAGTCTAAGATCGTTTTACCTGAGATTTGCATATGTACAGGGTGTAACGAAACTTCGTTTAAGGGGGTACAGAAGAACTCATTAAATTCTAAGTAAAAATAAGACGTCACCAGTAAGAGCATTTAATTCTGAACAAGAAAGTGAGCTAAAACGAGCTGTGGCCGCCATTGACAGTGCGAATAGATATATGTAGATAAACGTGGCCCTAGCTTCCATGGCCATGCGCCAAGCAACCGCCATAATTCTATCCGTCTTTTTCAAGTCACACCAATTAAATTTGGCCATAATTGGGAAGTGGAAAATACAACTTTCCCCTTACAAAAATGGATGCACTTTTAGTTGGTGTAGATCGCTTTACACAAAAACTTTGCATTTCGTCCGTACCCCGCTTACACGAAGCTTTGTTACACGCTACGTACATATAATGACGGGCAATTAAATGTTCGTATCCTAGTGCATAGCTACTTATGTAACTGGTTCTTCCTTACATATTTCAATAAATATTGCAAATATATCGCAAGTGATCTCAGCTTTTAAAAATTTGTGTTTAATTATGGTCCGATCATAGATCATTATGTGCGCGTGTGTCAACTAGGACGAAAAGCAAGATGGCGCGGATAACTACGCCGCTGTTGCATCATTAGTCATCCGGCCGCCGTCGAGTCGCGACGGCTCGACAATCAGCTCGTCGCCGGACGCTTCGGCCGAGCGTCAGCGTACCAGGGCGCCCAACGACAACGACGACGATTTCTTACGCGGCGTTGTCGGCTCCGACGCGTCCAAGCAACGTTTCTACGACGCCGTCGGCGATTTCGACCTAGCAACGACCAATCGTCGAGCGTTGCGCGTTCCTTTAAGCAATAACATTTTTCCGTCGACGACGTTCAGCGGCGCTGAGATTAACGTCGAGCGTCGGACGATGACGTCGAGACGCCTTTCTTCGGTGAACGCCGTCGCGTCGGCGTCGCTTTGTAACGAGGACACGAGACGGCGACGGCGTCCGCGACGCGGTCGACAGCAGCAAGCGACCGACGCCAAACTCGTCGCCGGCACTGCAGCGGAGTCGGCGACGCTGCGCGAAGCGTTGCGAGCTCGATTCAGCAGCGAAACTCAAAAGTAAGCGAATCTGGCTTATAATCTACCGTTGCTTTTTGTCTTTTTCTCTCGAATTTTGTGGCTCAGTGAAGCAAAATCCCCCTACGATGTTATATGATTGTTTAGTTAAAATTATAGGATGTACGTACCACTGTGCTCGCCACGAAATTAGAACAAGAAATAATCCAATGGTTGTGTTTAGAAACGCTTTTTCACTTAGTGTAAGATAACGCTTCCTAGACATTTAGGTCGGACCGTTTGACCCAGCGCGCGTCCCTAAACGGACGTGTGTTGATTACGCGCGTGTGTGTTTGTGGGCATTATGTACGCAATGTCATATGCGTATGAATTTCACGAGTGTTATCAATATTTTATAATTATCTGTTTAGGAACGCGTGCTGAGTCGTTAACGGTCCGAAAGTGTTAAGGAAGCGTTTTATTAAACTAAAGCATGTCTGGACTAGCAAGAAAAATGCTCCGATTGAGCAAAAATGGATGAATATACTTGGAATTACGCATCATTACGGACATAAAAGGAGGGGACTAGAGAAAAGTTACCTATTTATGCCTGTAAAATTGTAAAAATCTACTAAAAATTAGATTTACGCTAAAAAATGCAAAAAAACGAAGTATATTCTGCGGTCTACAGAAGGAGGTTGCGTCGTTGACGTAAAAACATACAACTTGAATAGGATATTCCTAGAAAAGAAGCGATCACTAATCAAAAAACGACATAATGTGCATTCTTATGCTGGCATGGCATGCATTGCTATGGAGAAGCAATTAACAAAATGGTGTGCTTATCATTCATTTATGAAGCCATTGACGATTAAGTAAATAGAGAAATTTAATACTGATAAGAAACTAAATCGGTTATTAAAACACATCAAAGCTTCCACATTATCTCTTTTTCTGATCCAGTAAACAATGTTTTGTGAAGGCATGCTTTTTTTCAGAGGCCGCCGAATATACTTCGATTTGTTGCGTTTTTTAGCGGAAGTCTAATTTTTAGTAGATTCCTGCAACTTTCACAGGCATATATAGGTAAATTTTCCCTAGTCCCCTCCTTTTATGTCCTTAATGATGCTTAATTCCAAGCATACTCGTCCATTTTGCTCCATCAGAGCATTTTTCTTTGCTAGTACCCTTTTTTAATTAGTAGTATTCGAGTAAATCAGTCAGAAACACATTCGGTAACATGCCACTCCCAGAACGCAGAATACAATATTGTTCTGAACATTAGCAGCATCTTTTTAAACAAGACAAGCTTACATACCTTATTTAAACAGATCAAATGTTTTCAGCGTAAATTTACGCAACTACTTGCTGTAAAGAACACTCAACGCTCTGAAACTAAAATGAATTTTCAGTGTAAACTTTACGCAACTACTGGGTTTAAACAAAACAGTCAGATGCATAATCCTAACCTAACGGAACATATTTTGAGAAAATTCGCGTTTTGCAACGCTCTGGGAGTAAAACAAATTTCTAGTGTAAACTCTACACACCAATTATAAATAAACAGCGTCAACTTAACGCAAGTACTGCGTGTAAAGTAAACTAACAATTAATTTCGTTCTGACCTTACGTAAAACATTTTTAAAAAATTTAAGCTTTTGCAATGTTCTAGAACTAAAGTCAATTTTCAGTATGAACTTTACACAACCACCAAGTGTAAAGAAGATTTTAGTTAGATTCGTAATTCTGATATTACGATCAACATTTATCAAAAAAACTGAAGACAAATAAATATTAGATGTAAACCGCTTTACACCACTGCCGAGTATAAACAAACGCGCCCAACTGTCGTACCACGTTTGATTCCTGGTACACTTTTAGACTTTAAATCATGTCTAGGCTCATAACCGGAAAAGTTGGCAGAAAAAACAAGATATAAACACGTTTAACACACCCAATGTTTGACTTTATACCTCCCGAAAAAGCTAAATATTGATGTAAATAAACGCAATTTTATGTGACGTTTTTACCTTAGAAAGTACTTTATTTTTATTCTATTCGACTTATCCCGACTTTTTAAGGTAGAAGTTGGCAAACAAAATAGGGACAAAAACATATTTTTTCACCATTAACCACAAGAATCTGAACCTGACTCCTCATTGAATGTAAAGAAATTCGGTTTGGGCCAGTTTGTAGTCTTTGAATCGGAACTTTTGTGGTGAAAAACTTGTTACACATTTAATTTAAGATATTGACTAATCAAAAAGGGGAAAAACGTGTTTTTTCGCCCATGTTACACCCCTGATTTCGAACTTTACACCTCCAGGAGTGAGTCAATATTGAGTTTTTTCAAACGCGGTTCGCTGCAACATTTAGCCTTTGGAAATTCACTGTTTTTATTCTAGTCAAGTTGTCCCGACTAATAACCGGAGATGGCGGAATATTCTGTGACAAAACCCGTTTTTTACGCCATCCGCTCGTTTGTAAACTTTAAACCCCTAAATTAAACTCTAATTGAGTGTAACAAAGTTTGCTGGTAAGCCGAAAGTAGCCCTTGAGTCGTAGTACATTTATGTCGGAAAGAATTTCTTGGAACTCATAACCGGAGTTGTTGGCAGACAAAAAAGGGGCCAAAATGTGTTTTTTCACCCCAGATGCTTTACACTCTTTGAACTGCCACTCTTGCAGTAAGTCACTTTTTAAAAAAAATAAAAAAGTGGTTTTGAGCTTACTCAATTGTCCACAATTTTAAAAAACCAGACGACACAGAAAGCAAAACTGAATTAGAAAAGTCGTGTGACCGAACAAAATTTTAAAAAACTATATTTTATAACGTTACAGTAAAACTTAACACGCTCCTTACTAATCGGGTATGATAAAACAAAATAGACAAAAAAAGATAATTTTTTTTGTTTTATCCATCTTTTAAAAAAACCGCACATATCTTGGGCGGGGGTCCCGGCTTATTTGAGGGGGTGAATGACCTCCAATTTTTTGCTAAAAACGACCAAAAACACCTAAAAACGGCCAAAAAACTGGATTTGTCTCAAAAATCGGGAGGGGAGTCAAAATTTTTCTGGCTTTCCCCTGTTACATGTATTTATTAGCTGTAAAATTTAATGCTGGACATGTTTCTTTTCTACTTTTTGTAAAAATCGTATTTAATTTTATTAAATGAAAGGAAAGGTTACTGATCGCAATGTCTATGAAATTTATATGCACCCACATGCTAAATATGAATTTTTTGGCAGATATGGTTTAAATGAAGAGGGAATGAAAACGGATAATCGTCTCCTATCAGTGTCGTCAGCTGCTGCAGCCCCCTGCGCTTTGTTGACGTCGTTGTGTGGCAATATTCGATCGAGCGTCGTAACGTCTTCGGCGTTGGTCGCGTCGCTGATTAGCAGCCATCGACCAACGATGACCACTGCGGCGTCGGCGGCTGTGACGTCATCGACTATGACGAATCGCTCGGCGACCAATTCAGTGATGACGTCATCGGCCGGCCGCGCTACCGCGACGAGATCGCGCGCCGACGACACGGTTTCGATGTGGCGCGATTCTAAACGTCAACCGCAGCGAGTTTACGTTTCGGCGACGTCGATCGCCCGCGTCATTGGCCGCGGCGGCGGCAATATCAACGCCATACGCGAAGCTAGCGCCGCTCATATTGAAGTCGAGAAGCAACAGAAAGGCCAGACTGATCGATTAATTACCATACGGTAAATGTGTGGGTCTCGCCACGAAATTCGAATGCTTCTTAACCATCCATCGATTTTTTAAAGCATACGGCGTCCTGTCCTCTAGGGAATCTTAGCAAGATTTAAACTTTTCGCGCTGATTATGTATATTAAAGTCATTTAAAATCTCTGTAAGTGGAATCTAACCGAAAAATCTTACACAAAGAGTGCCTCAAAACGATGTGATTTGTCTCAACAGATCTCGACCATGGTAGGACTTCAAAAGTTTCGGGGCCCCTACCCAAATCAAATCCTGGTTACGCCCCTGTGTAGGAGTACTTTAAATATACATGCATTGCATATATATGTACATTAGGAGCATTTGTATGTATGTTACGTCTAACAATTTCATGTTTGTTTAATTGGCTACATGTATTTTCTGAAAGTGAATAGAAGTGATGCAATATTCCATTTTTCGTCAAAAAATTAAGCGGTTTTTTAAACAGAAAAATTGAATTGTCCTATTTCCATTGATGAATTGAATTTAAAAACTACTTGAGACAAATATGCTTATGTACGTAAACATATGCATTGCATGCTCTACGGATGGACGTCATTTATTCATAGAAAAATACATTTGAGATACATACTTTGCGCAAGAATTTTGTAAACTTCGTTTAAATCAATTCAATCGCGTTTGAATCGGTGATGTAAACGTAGATCAGTGTTTTTTTGTACCAGGTCCCTTTGTACATGTACAAAGATGGTCCCTAAAAGTCTTCGTACATTTTGTACACACAAACTTTTGGATGCTATAATATGGTACAGTAGCGATTTTAGTGTGGCAAACATAGAATTGTTCGACCTTTGGTAGTGTATTTTAGCTAATTTCTGGGTTTCTGAAAGCAAAAATAAAAAAGAATCGGCTTAAAAAGGCGCGAAGCACCGAAAAATCCGACGTTTTTCCTTTTGAAATGCAATTTCTGCCATTATAAAGATATATAGAACACACGATTACTCATTTCGGCGCGAGCGCCGAAAATTTTTAGCGAATTTTAAACCTTTTTTGCAGTTTTTGTCTTCTCAAAAATCTTTGTACATGTTCAAAGACGGTCCCCAAAAGTCTGTGTACATCGAGAAAGATCTTTGCCGAATACAAAAAAACACTGACGTAGATTCATGTGACTTTCATTCAAATTTATATGTGCGTTTTGCAGCGGGTCTGCCGACGCTATAAAGCAAGCGATTTTAATGATTAATGGATTGATCAATGATCCAGACGTTCCAGTGCAAGACATAGTGGCAAAGGTGAAATCAAAGGATTCAAGGGCGATTGAATTCTATGCCAAATCATCAGCTAATGTCTCTTTTCGATCAGACTTGTTTGTTTCTGACTTGACTTCGACGTGCAAAAGTGGCGGAACAAAACCAGCTGGCAAAGTATTTACGCTTTATTCGCATGATAATCCTAGATTCTTTGAGTTCAAGTTCATAACTATAATATTTTGATGCAAAAATGCAATACAAACATGACTTTTATAAAGCCTGCGCGTGTTATATGTATGTTGTACATATTTGGTGTAAAATGATTGTTTTTATAAAAGTACGTACGTAGGTATGCAAATGTATATAGGTCTGATCCAGAATTTTTCCAGGAGGATGGCGAACCCGACATACTTTTTTCTACATAAAATATATAACAAAGTATTATGTCTCTATAAACATATTATGTATGTATGTCTCTATAAACTGTACGTTTTTGACATTGCGAACAATTAATTGCGTTTTTTGACGTTTTACATATGACATTATGTACTGTATCCAAGAAGAACATTGAATTAAATTATTTTCGAAAAAATTTCAAGCTCTTTTCAGCTTATCACGCATAAATAAGAGCAGTAAGATGCGAAAAGTCGAAATTTAGAATATTTTAACGAATTAATTAATTTTATGCGTTGGCTATTCATAGTTGCATAGTTTTATGCAAAATGATTAAAATCTAAATTTAGCGAAATTTCAATAAAAATCGTGGATGATTTCACGTAAACGCTGCATGATTCTGGCGTAAAAACAATGGATCTTAATGCTCAGTCATAAAAACATAGTAAATAGTATGCATTATCCTTGAGGGTTGGGGTTTTCACCCTCCAGCCCAGATATTTTATTCGCGATTTTACAAAAGTTCACAAACATTTCCTGAAAATTTGTTAAAAAGGTACTTTTCAAGCAGTTTTAGCTATCTATCTACTCAAAAGTGTTAAATTTTCCAAATACTCATGTTTTGACTATTTTGTGTTCATTTTGTTCGACTTTTTGGTTTTCTTCGAAATTTTCATGCTTTTATGCTCTAGAAAAATGGAGCATCATCAGAAACGCCGAAAAACTATGTTTTTGATGTGATTCCACGGTTTTTAGGTCCAAAAAAAGGCACTTGAAAATTTCATTTCCTAAAGAAAAATTCCCATGCTGTGCATGTCTGGTAAGTAGTGCTCCTTTTTGCTGCACCAGAGCTCAGCTTGTAGAAAGACGGTTCAAACATGGCGCGAAGCGCCAAATGTTCGGCAGCGCCTCTTGTTCGACTTTTTCGTCATAAACTGAGTAAAACTTATATACTTTTTATCCGAGTAAAGAAACGATGTCAGGAATGTTGAAAAGCAGCCTCTCTATAAAAACGTGAGTACTGGATCACTGCTTGATATCGGATTTTATTTTAAAGATAAACGGATTGCATCCGATTTTAAATGTATACTAGCAAAAGGGTCGCTAACCCTTTTGCTAGTATTTTTCTTCCCCTTTTGCTAGTCAATTTTTTTGCAAATGGGTCGCTTAGCTCCACATTTGCAAAAAAAGCTAGATAAAACTGATGACCAACACGCTACAGACATTCGACAACAAAACTGATGAATTTCAAAATATCGTTAAAGAACGCTAATCAGAAATGATTAATGTTTCTAAGTTGCCCTCACACTACAATTTAAATGAATTATTCTTATTTTAAATTACCACGCTCACCACAATTTACAAAGTTAGCTCAATAGCTTTACAACGAATCATTCCATTTTACTCAATTCACTAAACTTTCCTGCTTCATTTTCCCGCTAGTATGACAATTGGAGGGCATTGTAAACTGCGCAGAGAATAAACTAAAATTTGTCCGCATTGTAAACAAACGCAAAACGTTCCATGTAAAATTAATCGTTAGAAGTAGTTATATTTGAAATTGGGTCACTTTTCTCGAAAGCCGTCGGGTTGCTGCTTTCATTTGATTAACATTGTGTCGCATGACTTTGGTTTACATCAACAGCATTCATGAGTTGATATTGTGGCTTACTGCGAGCTCGCCCTCATTGAGTAATCACGTTTTCTTAGCACATTCCTTAATTTTCTGTGAACCCTTGAACCCTTTAAGTTGGTATATAGGATGGCGTTAAAAATTGTCGCCACAACAGTTACGTTAGCAGTAAAAGCCTCCAAAACTTTTTATGGTAAACTGTCGTTTCCGGGTTTCAAGAGCTCAATCGAAATGAACCCGAACCCTGCAATTATGAAATTTTGATCTAAAATTCGGAATCAGGGGCCTGGAATACCCATTAAGCCAAAATATGAGTATCGCTGTATCATCCAGAAAAATTTTTTTCACACACACACACACACACACACACACACACACACGCACACACATCAAAATTAATATTATACATGCAATACTTTCTCAGTTATGTTAATCTAATTACTCTTTTATTGCATATTTATATGACTAAAATGATATTTTTCAGTCGGATCATCATTCAAAAGAAAACAATGTAATTGACAAATCAAACATATTTTCTGATGTGTCAGTTTGGCGAAATTCGACTATCGCTGCGAAATCAAAGCAATCATCGAAAACGTCGTCTGCTTCAAAAAGCCCAGTTACATTGCCCACAAATTCGACTGCTGGTAATGTCACTGGCTTTTGTTCTTTGTTACATTATTTTTCTACTTTGTCAGTCTTACATCGCATGTATGTTTTGATTTTTAGAGCTGCTCTGCGGAGGAAGCGACTGCATCTACGATGGAGCGTATCATACGTGTTCTTGTACGTTTGCAGGGTTGACCCCAGAATGGCTGCGGACTCCTGATCCTCCCGCAAAAAGAGCTAATGGCTCCAAAATTTCAATTTTCCTGAGAAGCTCAGAAAATATGCAGCCTCAAATTGAATTGCTATTTCATGACTAAATAATTTTGATTTCTTTACATTCTGTTAATAATGCTTTATTATTTTCTCGAAAGATATAACATTGCCAGAAACGTCGAAAAATGATGTTTTTTCGTGTGCCCATCGTTTTTAAGCCCAGAAATGGCACTTATAAAATAATTCAGGGCAAATCCCCAAAATTCATAAATTGTTATCTTTCATCTTTCCTTAGTGTATTAGATGTATGCAGCCTTGTATTCGTGATTTTATTTTTGGGAGATCGTAAAAATTTGAACATTTATTTTGAAGCAATCTTACCTGGTAAACCGATAGCTTTCGGTGTGTATTGCGTTTTTATAACGCTTCTGTAGCTCGTGGTGCTAAGTGATTTAGTAAAAATTTTGACATTTTCACTCTTTTAGGCCCAATTTCGTATTCTTTTGAGAACAAATAATGGAAAAAAGTATTACATATGCACAACAACGTTTATACGTCTGTATGCATCGAGTGGAAGTATGAAATCTATACATTATTTTATTCAGGTCCGTATTCAGGGGCGGGAGGGCCATCCACTTTATGAAAAATATTTCTGTTTCGCGCAAGGGTCCTCCAAAGGGAAAAATGTAAATTTGGCGGATTGCGTTTACAGCACCGCTAAAACAGGTTTTTAGCGTACTTTTGTGTTAGTATGCTCAAAATTTTCCTGCGCTTCGCGCAGGATTTATTGTTTCGTATAGTTTGGTCATCAAAATCGTAGAAATCTGACTAAGACATGGAGAACATGTCATTTTAAGGCGTTTTGCGCCTTCTACTTTACTCAAAACAGCTGAAATGAAGTTCATGAAATTTTTTCAGTCACTTCGCGCCGGATTATTCTTTCTCTATATTTTTTGCCTTTTAGCACGCTCAAAATCGCTTAAATTTGATGTTAGGCATATAGAACATGCCAATTTTTCTGTATTGTTTTTCTGTTTAAAACAAAGATTAAAAGCAAAGACAGAAGTTAAGAAATCATTAGTTGATTAAATGATGAGAAATCAATTGTTTGGACACAGTTTAAACAGTAGATTTGTTTTAATATGAGTGTGAAATGAAGTGAAAATTTTCGAAATTTTTCTTCACCGTTGCATAGAGCTTACCGAAATACGCTCAAATATTCTCAAACATTCTCGTTAATATTAAGATAAGCTTATCAATTGAGATAAGTTTTTTTGCATTACATATTTCAACACTAGTAAAGAAAAATGCTCGATGGAACGAAAAAAAGTCGAATATACCCGCTTTTTGACTAGCAGTAAGATGCGAAATAGGGATGCAACGGGTACCCGGACCCGGACCCGTTATTACCCGGTTCTTTTTTGGACCTGGACCCGGACCCGTACCCGTTATTGAAAATTTTTGAGACCCGGACCCGGACCCGGAACCGGTAAAATTTTGCTTGAAAAATAACGGGTAACGGGTATTAAAAAATTTAAAAAGATGCGAATGATGAAAGACTTGAATGGCGACTAAAGACTTTATTTCCAACTTCTAAATCTTCACATTAATACCAGATAGTATTTCAAAAACAATCAGATTCATCTACTTGTATTAGTTTAAGAGGCAATGAATCAGGGTCAAGGTAGTTTTTTGAATTTGTTCAAATTTTTTTCTGTTTGCAGGGGCGGATTTAAGGTTGGCGGGGGGCGGCTGCCCCCTCCCATTGGCCAAAAATAGTCGGCGAGATAAAGAAGTTTATGCAATTTGCAATGATTTTTATCCGTCAGTGACCATAATTTCTCAAAATTTTCCGGCGCAGCGCCGGATGACATTTATTTACTTTCTTGGCGACCTGGAAGCACGGTTTTTTTTATTCGGCAAAGATTTTTACCGATGTACAAAGACTTTTCGGAACCGTCTTTGTACATGTACAAAGATTTTTGGAAGACAAAAACTGCAGAAAAGGTCTAAAATTCGCAAACATTTTCGGCGCTTCACGCCGAAATGAGTAATTGTGTATAATTGTGTATCCTATATATCTTTATAATAGCAGAAATCGCATTTCGAAAGGAAAAATGTCAAATTTTTCGGCGCTTCGCGCCGTTTTAAGACGATCTTGATGATTTTTGCCCTCATAAAACCAGGAATTACATAGCTAAAATACTCTACCAAAGGTCAACAACTCTGTTTTTACCACACTAAAGTCGCTACCATACTATATCATAGTACTCAAAAATTTGTGTGCACAAAATGTACAAAGACTTTTAGGGACCATGTTTGTATATACATGTACAAACGGACCTTGATAAAAAAACACTGCCTGGAAGCCATTTTCTGTTCATGTAGGTTTCAAAACAATTTTAACAGCAGAAACAGCTATTTTTGCACAGTTTTCTTCTATTTTCAATTAAAAATTTCGATGTTTCGCATCAAATGCTATAAATATAGGAAATCAAGCAGTAAATCATGCTTCTAGACGTCTATCTGCCTTAATTTCACAAATTTTCCGGCGCTTTGCGCCAGATTTTTGTTAAAGTCAAAGAAATTTAATGATTTTTTTCGCACAAAATTGTCTAAAATTTTAAAATTTTAAGAAAAATATTGCGTCAAAAGTGATTTTATGTAAAAGTATACAACGTAACACACCGAAAAAACGCTATTTTGCGCGTCAAGGGCAAATTTTCGGACCTATTTTTGACTGTTTTTGGAAAAGTTGGGATACGCCTCCCTAGGAAAATCCTAGATCCGCCACTGTCTGTTTGAGTCGCTTCTGTGAAAATGGCCAGCCATTTTTCGGCAAATAAGGCGCATTTTTAACCGTTTGCTGCTGTTCAATAGCCTGGATAAATGAGCTGAGAAGTATGTACATGAAACTCGCGAAAAATAAGTTTTTTGTCACTACCGCCTTAACAATTAAATATCAAATTATGCTCCGCACAGCTTGCACTTGGTAATGTTTGTACGATTATCGCGTACAATAACGTGCACCTGCAAGAAATTCATAAAGATATTGTATGACTCGTAGTTAATTTAAGAATCTACACGCTAACTCACTAATTATTTTTTAATGTCCCACGAATAAAGCATGTTTTCGGGCACTTCGCTTAAATATTGTGCTGTATGATGCTCAGCACCTAAAGGTGATGCATGCAAAATCCACTTTTTCAGCTTAAAGTCGTCCGAAATTGAATGTGCTGTTAAACTTAAAAATTAAAACGTTGGGATTAATCAATTATGTTACAGAGTTTTCAAGGTTAAGAAAACTTGCCTAAACAATGATTCGCTGATGCCAGACCAAATGTCAGTCGTGAATGAAATACCGATTTCAACGCATTTCTTAACCTGCTCAGCTATTTTTCCCGCACACTTTCATATTCACTCAGTACTTCATTTTTATAAAATTGTTCTTGATTTAAGCTCATATAACGGAATCTAGAAAATAAACTTGATTAGTTTATATTACTCGAAATTTAATAGGCAATTTAAAAAGAGAACTTCTCGCTTTAATTCCATAAAACCAATATTTTCAACAGACTGAAACGGCTGATCGTCCAGTGCAATCATCCGAGCAATTTTTTTATCAATATGTCTCAAATTTGTATCGTTTCTGCCCCACTTTTTTTGCTAAAAAAATTATAGATATATATCACCTTTAGATGTATAAATAATTATTCAAATCACTTATTCAGGAACTTTAACTTTTTGTTGACTGACATTCTGAAAATAAGAAGCAATCACGCAATCTGCGTGCATTAAAAAATTAGCTGTATATGAATAATAGGACCATTTTGTTCATATAAGACATAATTCACAAATTCTCGTGGACCCGGACCCGGACCCGAACCCGTTATTTTTTTCAGACCCGACCCGACCCGGACCCGTTATCTGAAAAATTTGAGACCCGGAACCCGATATTCCAAAAAATCTGGACCCGTTGCATCCCTAATGCGAAATAAAGTTTTTGAGTCGTGTGTAGCTTTTAGATATGATTTATTTTTAATTCAGTACAGAAATTCTCTGCAATTCAGGAATTCATTTGAATTTGTAAGGATACATAAGTCGTTAGTGCTACCGTAGTTGCATTGAAATATTATTTAAAAGTGAAAATACGGTGCAAAGCTTCAGAATATTCGATAGATTTAAACTGAAAGAAGAAAAAGAACTTAAATTATTGCTGTCTTAATCATTTGTCTCGATATAAATTCAAAATTGATAAAAATTACCGCACAATATTTCTTGAACGTTCGGTTAAAAAACAGGGCTAAGGCTGAAATCGCCATTTTTGTCCCTAATCATATTTCTGACACAAAGCCAGCTCAGAAAATAAAGAAAGTCATTAATATGTGGCGGGAAGCGCCAGATAAATTACAGAAATTATACTGTACAATGGACCAAAAGCGTTTTAAAATATTTTGGGCTCACATTATAATAGACCTACCAGACAGCACGCATCCTCCAACTCAAACTCTTTATCGCAGTAGAAAATTAAATATTTGTATGACCTATTACTATCAGCATCTTGCTTGTGCCATAAAAAATAATGAAAATTTATTAGAAATATTAAGTTTATATGTAGAATTATAATTATAAGTGCTAATTGTATTTTTTATATTTTATTTAAACTCACTTGAACCCTTCGCTTTTCATTATGATATATCATTCGAGTACTACTTAATTTAATCAGAATTTCTCAGCTTCAAAAGTTAGAGTTGAAGTTTAACTTTTGATGCATACATCGGCTTGTGCAATTTAGCTCGGAGAGTTAGAAACGTGTTTAATGCAAATCAAAAATACCTAAAAATTTTATACAAACATGCTATAAAAACTGATTTTTGTGCAAAATATTGTGTCTGTCAACAGATGTGTTCACAAGATTATATGTATAATCGCAGGTACTTTTGTCCTTTAACTTTTTGTTGTAAAATCTGAGAATCTATGTTTCTGTCTTTGCTCAATCATAATTTTCTTCTTTTTCAAGGAACCAAGGAACAGATAACCTATCCAATAAAACATCGGTTCTGGGGCCCATTGCATCAAACTAGGAGTGTAGGAGTTAGGAGCAAATTTACTCCTGGCTCAGGAGTCTCCTAATTCGGGTTGCACCACTTACTCCTGACCTAGGAGTAATTTTTTCATTGTTTTTAGGAGTAAACTCTCTTCACTCCTAGACTCCTAAGTAGGAGTAATTTTAGGAGTGTTTCTAAGAGTTTCTTAGACGAGATTTTTGCAATTTCAATAAATTTCCGAAGATTTTCAGTAAACTCAGCCAAGCTATTTACAAAATCTGCGACTGTATGCCAAATATGTTCATTAATTAGCTGAATAACGGATCGAATTTTCCGACAAACAGTAGACTTATGCTAACCAAGAGCATCATAAACAATATCCTAAAATTTTTTAGTAGCTAAGAATCTTAGAGCTGATAAAATCTGTTGCTTTAGAGAAAGTGCCCTGTGTTACTCTTTGGCTGTAAAAACCGTCCAATTGTCTACCAAACACGTTCCGTTGCTTGCCGCGACATTCCAAAACATTCTTCAAAATTATCAACATCAAAATTAATACACTTCTCGCAGACTCTTTTTCGGCGTATTTTTTCAATAATTTCATCATCACTAACACTGCAAGTACTATTCATCGCAGTCAAAGAAAGACTAATTCAATACAACCGATAGCTTTAGGAGAGAACGGTCACTCCTAACATTTTGCGCAAAGATAAGGAGTAAATTTACTCCTAAAAAACACTACTAAGCGTGGTGCAACCCACCTGAAAAATTACGCCTAAACTTGCTCCAACAACGTCCTCTTTGCTCCTAATGTTACTCCTACACTCCTGATTTAGGAGACTCCTAGCTCCTAGATGGTGCAACCGAAATTTACACCTTTACTCCTAACTGTTACACTCCTAGTTTGGTGCAACAGGGCCCTGGTTCCAATTCTTGAAAAATAAAAAAATCGGTCCCTGTTCCGGTCACTGAAAAATTTAAGAATCGGTTCTCGGTTCAGGTCTCGAAAAAATGGTCGGTTCCAGCCGATTCCAGTAGTGATCGACCGGAGATCCGGCCTCCGGCTAATCCGGCCATTTTTTCCACTCCGGTGCTCCGGCCAGAGGACATCCAAAAATCGGTCGGAGGTCGGAGATTTTTTTCATTTTTTGCATAGTCATCAAACGTACTAATTGCTGACATTATGCTTATTAAATTTAGTCAGAGCACAATACAATGGCAGAAAACGGAAATAGCACCAAACAAAATGTCTATCGACACCACAATCGTAAAATATTCATTTTTAGGAGGAAAGAAAATTACTCTATTGATCGATTCATGTAATCGCTGTAAAACAACAAGATTGCCGAGTAATTCTGAATAAAATTTTGTCGAATGTAGTCTTTTTTCATGACTACATAAATAGCTGGTATGCAGTTGAGATGCATGTGCACTATGGTCTAGGTTTTGGTCACAAAGATGTCCTATCTATCCACACGTGTAAAATAATATTTCTCCGGCTCCGGCCGGAGCAACATGGTCCAATCCGGCTCCGGCCGGATATCCGGCTCCGGCCATTTTGGCCGCTCCGGTCGATTACTAGGTTCCGGTTAACCGGCACATCCCTGGCGCCCATGTATGACTTGACAATAATCACACCTTTCACTTTGCTGCCAGAGGTCAGCCTACTGTAGTGTCGTCTAAAGGCGTTTCATCCGAATATTCGCCCTTTTCTACGCCCAACGTATGGTTGAGCCGCGCTGCCGCCGCGGCGGCCGCTGCTGCAGCGTCGAGGACTTCGGTCTCAGCGTTGTCGTCAACGACGCTCGGCAAAACGACGCTAATGAATTTCGCCAGCGTCGCCGCCGCAAAACTGGCCTCGACTCCGATGTCTTCGACGCTCGCTGACGACGCCTCGATTATCAGTAAAGCGCCTGGGTACCGCGATAAGACGTTGGCGACGACGGCGACAAAGAAGACGACACTGGCGTCGACTTTGTCGACGGCGACCGTACCGTCGACTCTGCCGATT
The DNA here is from genome assembly GCA_036768485.1 of Mermis nigrescens. Lineage (NCBI taxonomy): Eukaryota > Metazoa > Nematoda > Enoplea > Mermithida > Mermithidae > Mermis > Mermis nigrescens. Next base: position 12,223,565 of record JAVLUZ010000157.1, on the reverse strand, counting down.
GTGCGACAATCGGAAATCGATGGCGATGCGACGCACTTCGCGAGTAAGGATCAAGCATGATCTGGGGGAAGGTTCCACCACATGCAAAAAGTTTTACATCCCCACAAAAATATTCCTCCTTTTTCGCGATTTTCTGAAAAAAATCGTCGATTTTTTCGGCGCTCCGCGTCAAAAAAGTCAATTTTGACGACAATTTTTTCGAATTTTTGTAGAAAAATTTCTTAGTACATTGTCAGAAACAACTAACAATGATGTTCTTTTGACACGTGTATCAACCGTTTTTGAGCCCAAAAGGACGCTTTAGAAAAATTTTCCGTTTTCACCCCTCTATAATTCTTATGCTGTGCACAGCTGGTGCATGAAGCTCGATTTCTTTCTGTTCCGTTCAGTGTTTTTGTTTGTACTCGGCAAAGATTTTTCTGATGTTCAAATACTTTTCAGGACCGTCTTTGTGCAAGTACAAAGATTTTTGGGAAAACGAAAATTTCAAAAAAGGTCTGACATTCGCAAAAATTTTCGGCGCTTCGAGCCGAAATGAGTAATTGTGTGTTCTACTCGTATATATCTTTATAATGGCAGAAATTGCATTTCAAAAGGAAAAACGTCAAATTTTTCGGCGCTTCGCATCGTCTCAAGACGATTCTTAGTAATTTTTGCCCTTAGAGACCCAGAAATTAGCTAAAATACACTACCAAAAGTCGGACAATTATGTTTTTACCTTACTAAAATCGCTACTGTACCATATTATAGTACCCAAAAATTTTTGTATGCAAAATAAACAAAGATATTTGGGAAGACAAAAACTGTAAAAAGGTGTGAAATTCCCAAAACGCGCCGAAATGAGTAATTGTTTGTCCTATATATCTTTGAAATGGCAGAATTTGCATTTAGAATGGAAAAATATCAAATTTTTCGGCGCTTCGCGCCGTTTTGAGACAATTTTTCAGTAATTTTTGGCGTCTGAGACCCAGAAATTAGCTAAAATACACTACCAAAAATCAAAAAGCCTGTTTTACCACACTTAAATCGCTAATTGTACTATATTATAGTACACAAAAATTGGCATGCACAAAATGTACAAAGACTTCTGGGGACCATCTTTGTACATGTACAAACGAACCTTGTACAAAGAACACTGCTTCCGTTTAGGCGTCATGCAAAATGCCATCCAGTCAACCGATTGGTCGAGCACCAAGCCGTCGGATTCGTCCTCTTTGACTCCGCCCCGTGAAATTTGCTCCTACCAGAGCGGCTTATGCGCAAGTTCCTCCACCGGTGAAGCAATCAGTGCGCCAAACGATGCTTCCATGCTCCATAGTCGAAACTTGGTATCTAATTCTTCGCCGACGCCCGGCGTCGACGCCGGAACAGAACGTCAAATCTTGAACAACAAAGCTGCCGTCGGCGGCGCCGCTAACGTCGACGCCGCCGTCGTAGAAACGGCAGATCGTATGGCCAAACGATTGACCAGCTATCTGCTAGAAAGCGGCAAAAATGCCGTAGCCGGTTTGACGTCATCGTCCGGCGCCGCACCGTCGGCGCTGCCGATTGTTTCGACGGTTGACGGTGACTGCGACGTCGTCGCCGCCGCCGCCACCTCGACGACGTACGACGTCGAAGGTCGCCGATCGGCCGGCGCGTTGGGTGCTTATTTTTTGCCCATTACTCTGCCGAGGCCTGCGTCCGCTCTGGATAACGTCAAGTTTACAAGTTTGTCGTTTTATGATTAAGGTCAATCATGTGCAGGCACGGCTTTAAATCGGGGCGGCTTCCCTCCCCTGTCGTCAAAAAATATTTGAGCACAATAGGGAATAATGCTTATTTTTTATGATTTTAGCCATTTTTTATAGAGATTTTTCGATTTTTTCCGGTGCTTCGCGTACCCACTACCCACCATTTCTGGGCCGCAAGAGAATTTGGGCGCTTTAAGATTTTTCTGACCTCTGCCCCTAAAACCGGTGATATGATAAACACCATGCTCTCGACGTGTCTGGTCAGCTGTGTACCATTGGCATCAATAGGTTGCGAAATTCAACGAACTAGGTTTCGCACTTTCATCCTTTGGTCGTTATATTGATTTCTGGATACGAATAAAATATGGTCAAATGTAAAATGGAATTTCATTCTCAAGTAAAAAGGGTAGGAACCCACAATTCCACGCGAATGTATTAAAGTCCGCATCTATGATGCCAGATGTGCTACAGCAATTGCAATCTTCAATATGGATTTTAATATCTGCATAAATGTAAGACTGTATGCAAAAAACCAGAGCAAAAGCTCTCCTCTCTATCATGTTGTTCATATGTTCCCATTTGGGAACGTTGGCTTCCTGGGGAACATTTTTGCCAAATTTCATGTTCTGTTATGTTTTGCAAAACAAATAAGATTAAAGCGATCTGCTACAAACATTGATAACACAAGTAATCTAAACTGTCAAATTGTCAAATAGAGAGCCCACAAGGGTGTGGTTTTCAGTTCTTGGAACCTTATGGGAACCATAAACCTCAGAAAACCAAGAAACTTCCAGTAGACACCGTAACTTTATATTTGTTTTTTGTTAGATTTGCTTGCTTTCTAGATAACATTAAATGATGTCTAGCTAAGATGAGTAAAAAACTATTATTGAGCTATAATCTGTATTTTCGTTTTTTCTGGATTTTTCAAAATTTATTGGTTTTCTCATTTCTTCACTGATGAACTAATGCCCGTGATCTCAAAGCTATTTACACTGCACCGACGTATTTCGGTATACTAAAAATTAGTTACCATGAATCAAGATTCGGGAAATAACAGGAAGTCAGGGTGTAATATAGTCAATTTTGCAATTTCATTCAATTTTCAATAAGTAAAATTTTACAGTGAATAAAAGTAAGTCATGTTATCATACGTTTACTCATTCGGACATTTACCTATCTGCAGTTGTTATCGATAGTCCAATAAACTTACACTCAAAGTTTAGTTATGTTGCTAGCATGCTTCTGAGATCTTAGAAAATGTTAGAAATCAGTAGTTATATAAAGTTTGTTAAAGTACAGTGCAAGTTCTACAGATCAAAAACACATGATAGTGTGCATGAATTCAAGAAAATTTGTCTCTAAGCCTCTAGAGATTCATAGCTCTGTAAGTTATAGTAAAAAAATAAAGCAAAGTAAGATAGAGCAGGTACTTTCTGCAAAAGCACCTAAAATTATTTCCAGAAACACTTGAATTTTTGCCTAAAAACTGCTAGAAATCAAGAGGTACATTGTTTTGTAATCGTAACACATAGAATCAAGTAAAGAATCCCATAAACCTGCATTTAATATTTTGAATATGTGCATTGGAGTCATACCAGAATACTTGTGGAGCTCTAGAAAATTGAAGGAATGCATGAGAGGTCACTAAAAAGCATAGCCGGGGCTACATATGCTACCCCATAGATTTTGTTCTCTATCCAGGAATTAAATATTTTTGCACTCCTGGGGGCCAACGTTCCCAAACGGGAACATCAATATAAATTCAACCATAACTTCTGATGAACAACTAAATAAGAATGAATAACATACCAAAATGATTAGAAAACCTCTGCAAACATGACTGCATGACATTTGACTCAAACATTTTGTATGTCGATTGACAATATGCAAATTTCTGAACATGACAAACTTTCGCTATTTTTGTCTAACTTAAGACAGTATAGCATAGCACATACTCATAATAAAGTTTTGAAATTGCTCTCACAGGATAGGCGAACATCTTGTTTCTGATCCAAAACAAGTATTATTTGAATTAGATGAGTAGTTGTTTTGCAACAAAATTTTGAAAATATGTTCCCGATTGGGAACGTTGGCCACTAAAAGCTTAAAATGTTGTCTGATTGAAAAGGTAAAAATTTTGGTCCTTTCCTTCTAGTGTGTATTGTCTCATATCGTGGCCTACTCTATATGAGTCTCTTTTTGGAATGTGTATTCAAAACGGCACAAATACTACGTACTACAGTGCTTAAACTATAAATTTAAATCATTTTTCTTGAGTTAAAGATTAATGATTTCTGATAGATTTTTTCAGATGTCACCAACTTGAGCTCTTTACATATGGTACTATGTACATTTTGGAGTGAACTTAAAATTAATAAAGTTGAAAATTCTTTAACAAAACATTGGTCGATTCGCTGTGCATTACATGTCACTGCTTTTTCTTTGTGCATGCAGTGGCGGATCCAATATTTTTTGGCAGAGGAAAATTCCCAAATACCTGGTGTTAAGAATTCTCTGAACAAATTCGTCCATTATGCTTAAAGTAGCGGTTTTTGTCGTCTTTTGGTAGGCAAAATCATTTCTCATGCAAAAAAAGTTTAATAATTTGAAAATTTTCATGAAAGTTCTGTATGAAAAACTCAGAAAATTAATGCAAAAATCCTCACAAAGGGCTGAAAAGATACTCGATAAATAATTGTAAGAAGTACATAATCTTTGTTATATAGAAAAACTACTCTTCTTGGCGTAAGAATAAGGGTTTTTAAGCGCCTAAAAGGTCAATAAATGTCATTGCCGAGTTCTATCCCGACGCGAAGCGACGAAAAATTCAAAAAATCATGACAAAAATGGCTTAAATTATAAAAAACTATGTATCTATTCTACATCGCGCTCCAAAATTTTTTTTGAAGATAGAGGGCGGCCGCCTTCTTCCCTAAATCCACCCTTGTCTTCGTGTATATGGCTTTCTACATATTCGTACCTTCGCTTTTAGCTGCAAAACCAGCACCATCGATGACGTATGTTTCTGCGATGGATTTACCACCTTTGATGCCTCAAGCCTCCGGCGGCGCGCAATCATCGATCGTTCCGGATTTTTTGCTGCCAACTCCGATAGGCGGCGAACGAAGATCAAAAACTAATTTAGCAAACGTCACTCACGCTGGTCTGAACTTGTTCGATGCCAGTTTTGACCGGAATCTTTTTTCGCAAGCACAGGAGTCTTGGGAATGCAGCGGTATGTTTTTTCATCCTGTACGCTAATGCGCATTTTACACTTGGAAATTTGTATAAGTTTCCCTTTCCTTACGCTTCTCATCGCGTGATTTGGACGCTTACAGCATGTATCAGTCCTTCAATTTTTCTACGCATTGCTTTGTCTATGTTATAAGGACGTCGTCATATGCCTTAACATCTTGATGCGAAACATACGATGGCGTCCTGTGTTATAACAGGCCGGACAATGCGTAAGAATTGTTATGTGAGTGTTCAAATTACGTGGCAAGAACTGTTTGTACCAAGGTATGTATACATACGTACATTATATGTTCATATGTGAATGTATATAGATCATGAAAGCTCTGAAACTAAAAACGACATGGAACTTTTTTAAATATCGATACATACATATCTATATCAGTATCAATTGCTGCTTTTATGATGAATGCATAATGCCATAGATCGCACGACGATAAGTGTGGAGTGTTTAAATAGCGCGCTAGAGGCTACGGAAAATTTTTGGGACTTTTGCTGAAATATACGTTAAAATTACTATATTTTTACACATATATACCTTGATATCCGTTAGCGCGTCATGCTAATGGCGAAAAGTTTTATTAGTACAGGACAACTTTCATTAGCGTGGTGCTAAAAAACCGTGTCATTTATACATTGAGATATACGCAACGGTCTCTTCAGCAGGTGTGCATTATACGTGGTCTGCATTATCCTACTTCAGCCGTATTTTTGTTTAGACCCCGATTGGCTGACCAATTTTTCCGGTCTATCTGCAAATTTGGCTCAGTTGCAAGCGTTGCAGCAGCAGCAAGCGCTGGACAACTTGCCTCCGCCACCAGTGGCGTCGGATTTTGACCAGGCTCCGCCTCAGCAAGCGAATCCCTATTCCCTTTGTAACGGAGTGTGCGATCCGCACCACGCTACGCTGATAGCCGACCCTCTCGCTCCTCAAATAACTTGCAATGGCCCATCGGCCAGTGCCAATTTTGTGGATAATGTCAGTTTTTTCAACAGCCAATCTTCCTTCGTCGCCGGACCTTACGCAATTAATAATAAATTTGGCAACGCCGGCTACGCGCCTCAGGCTGGCGTCGCGCATCCTTTTCAAAATTTCTACCAGTCGCAAAAGCAACGCGGCGAAATAGCTCACGCGGCGGCGGCTCCGTCGCAAGGAGGCCAGATCGCCGGCGCGCACTTCAAAATGCCGCCGACGCATCAACAACAACAACCGCAAGCGCTGCTGGGTCAACAGGTAATAATAATAATTATAGTAATAAGTATACATAATCCTGGGCTATCACCGGACATGCACGCGAAAGGGAAAAATTTGAAATTTTCTCGGGAAAATGAGGCAAGATGAAGGGAGAAACGGTTCAAAATTTTAAAAAATGGTACCGTTTTCCATAGGTACTGTTTCTGCACTATTGATCCCGATTACATGTGAAAGCGCTTTTCCACTTCATCATTTGTGAATTTGAGCTATTTGTAGAAATCCTTCTTTTACAAAGTGTATCCATCTTCTTTATAATATCCAAAGCAGAATTGAATGTTTCTCAAGGTGGTACTAACAGATTTTTACTACCATCGTACCTTGAAGTTGACTTTGGGGGTCTATTATTTCGTAATATTCTGTATCATGGATGGGCAAGGTGGGTTGGCCAGAGGGGGTGAATTTCAAGAACGGATAGTAAACGTCGGTCGTAACATGCGTTTTTACCAGATAATATGTTAATATTGTTAGCTACTTAAGCGTATTAAATTGTTAGGTATTTTAAGGGAGACGATAGATAAATTTTGCTATGAAATGTATTTTTTCGAAAAAATGTCTCCTTTTAACGATACTAAGTAGATAATTTACTATTACATATGTGACAAACAATTGACAAAAGTGTAAGACTGGAAAAATTAATACTTTTGCAATAAGCTGAACTGGTTGACTGAGCTGTATTTTTCCACACTATCAAATCAAAATTTTTTCTAGCTGCAACTTATGTTTCACCGAAATCGCCTGACAGTACCCTGTTTTTTAAAATCTGGGGGTACTACCAGTGTTTTTTGTATTCGGCAAAGATTTTTCCCGATGTACAAAGACTTTTGTGGACCGTCCTTGTACATGTACAAAGATAATTGGGAAGACAAAAACTGCAAAAAAGGGTTTAACTTCGCAAAAACGCGCCGGAATGAGTAATTGTGTCTTCTGTATATCTTTATAATGTAAGAAATTGCATTTTTAAAGGAAAATGTCCAATTTTTCGGCGCTTTCGAGACGATTATTACTGATTTTTATCCCCAGAAACCCAGAAATTAGCTAAAATACACTACCAAAGGTCGAACAAGTCTGTTTTTGCCACACTGAAATCGCTACGGTATCAAATTATAGTACCCAAAAATTTGTGTACAAAATGTACGAAGCCTTTTAGGGACCATTTTTGTACGTGTACAAACGGACCTTGTACAAAAAAACATTGGGTAATACTCCTCTCTCGCCCTCCCTATGCCCTTGTGTGCCCTGCATATGCGGTACTAATTAATAATGCCAAACCATACATACAGGTGTTGATCGGTGGCCAGTCAATGTCGGCGTTTTATGGCAGTAACAACGGTGGGAACGTGGTCGATCCTTGGGCTTCGACGGCGCCGTCGTTTGGCGGGCAAGCTCCTTGGAAATACGTCGCGTCGGCTTTGGGCAATTGCCCGCCGCCGATCGGTTTCAAAAACGCGACGCCTACAGGTTTCGGCGGCGCGGGATCGTCGTGCGGGGGCGGAAATGATTTCGCCCCTCAGCCGCCGCCGCCCAATTTGTCGTTTGTAGGGGCCGGGGCCTCGGGTTTCTATTCGGGTGGCCACCAGACGCTGCCGACGGTCAATTTGGCCAATTTGATCAGTAATCCGCCTCCGCCGACCAATCATATGCGTCCGTCGTCGGCGATCAGCGGACAAACGGCGGCGCAGCACGGCTGGAGCGGATGGAATTGACTCAGACGGGCACAAAGCGTAGATACACAACATCAAGGTCGGCAGCGGAGGGGTAGCATCCATAGGTGGGTGGCACCAAAATTCTGGGGTTGCATGATTTTTCAAAGGTCAAAAAATGGTCTTAAAATGGTGGTATGGCGAAAAAACACAATTTCTAAACGTTTCTCATTAAGCACTATCCATTGGCATCAAAAAATGGCGAAAAAACAAGGAAAATTTCAAAAATTGAATTCGGTGCGGGGTATTTTGGTCTAAAATGGTCGAAATAGCCTATAAACGTTTTTTCGTGGTAATACCTACCGAATTTCAAAGGCACCATTAGTTCCGTTTTTAAAGCTGAAAATATGGAAATTGATCGATGAGAAGAGAAATTTCGATTTTTACACCGTTTTGACTTAATTTTGGGCGCTTTTTGAGTAAAAAACACTTAAGAGTAGTTGACCCTTCAGGGAAGTAATGCCCTCTCATCCACCTATTTGCATGTTATGAACATAGTATTCATGCACATAGGATGTGAGGTGGATTACCCCTCGTTGAAGTGTCTCGAAATTTCTTTCGCATTTGTGCTGCTTACTTGAAAAGCGCCCAAAATTGTATCAAAATAATCTAATAAAATGAAGATTTCTCTTCTTATTGATCAATTTCTTTCTTTTTCAATGTTAAAAGCGCTGAAATGCAGTCAAAATTGATTAAAAATGCTTCACAAATGCGATATTGCAACAAAAAACGTTTTATATGCTATTTTGACCATTTTCGTCGTTTGGCTAGCAAAAAGAATCGCGAATATTAAATTTACTGGTCTGGATTTCTGGGATTTCACTCCCCCCTGCCGACCGTGATCTTATGCATCTCTGGTACCTGGCTGTTATATGTATGTACGTTTGAAAACATCGATTGAGCTCTTTGACATTTTTGCCCCCAAAAATTTTCTTCGAAGTAAAATCTACATGTTACTTGTTTTCTATGATTTAATAATCTTTTCTTTTGTAACATTATCACATACATATAAGTATCGTCCTTGCGTTTTAAGCAGAAACTGTCTCAATTGATCCGCTCCTTTAGTTCGCATTGCGTCTTGGAAAATTTTTCTCAAAATTTGGAACATGGATTTACCCGCTTGTACGCTGAAAATTGATTTTTATGCTTAAGATTTCGTGTAATAGATTTTAGTAATGTGTATGTAAAATCTTGTACATATTACACGTTCCTTTCTGGTGAACTATTTCGTTCAATACATACGTTCAAACTGCATTTTATTTTATTATTGAATGTGTAAAAACTCTTGACTGACTTTAAGACTTCGTCTAATTGTAAAAATTGTCCAAATGTAGAAAGCGGGCATTATTTCCCTGTCTTACATTCTAATGCTCCAGCTTTCTCCATAGACTTAATTTATACGCTACATTTACGCTTAAATACCAGATATGTAGTCTTGTCTGAACAGATATTTATCGCAGAATCTGTGACATGTGGACATGTGTACAACTATGTACAATTGGACGACATGGGAGCTTTCAGTCAAAAGTTGTGGTGGTATACACATATTTATATGTACCTTATATGCAAGCAAACAATATGAGTAGTCAAGAACTAAGTAGGTAATTTTTTCGTAATAAACGTGAGATTATTTTACTATGCAGGCAATAAAATTGTGTTTTATCGATCTATGACCGAGACGTCAGCAGTCCTTAACATTCTAAGGTTGGTTTGAATATGAAAACGGCATGTTTTCGCGAAATTTCTAATTTTGGTTTGAGGATTCTTCTTGTGTTGGATTATTTTGCAGCGTATTATAACTTTTTGTATTTATTTTTCAAAACATATTTTCTATACCCTTTTGCATTTATCTTTCAAACATACTTTTCTACTCTATATGCCATTCTACTTTTCATTTATTTATATATATATATATATATATATATATATATATATATATATATATATATATATATATATATATATATATATATATATTATATATATATAAATTTATCTGCTTTACATCAAAAGCAAAATACGTAAATGCATATATGTACATGCTCGCTCGCATTAGTATTTTATAGGTTTTTGCTTTTTAGGAATGCGCCAGTTATCAATTGTGCGTACAGTATCTCGGCCTATGCATCAAGAAAAATTTTTGGCGCCTGATCCATCGTTTTGCCTCTATTTTGAGTTATTTTAGACTTTTGTTTCGGTATATTTCATGGTAACGCTTGGAGTAATATTACAGTCGCTTCACCTTGCTATGTCGGTTAGTCAATACGCTTTTTTGCTGCGATATATCTCACTTGGCAGTCTAAGAAATTATGTAGGTTTCGTGCATTTTGTTTAAATATCAGAAGTGAAAATAATGGAGCTCTTAGCAGATCCGATCATTAGTGTAAAGTGGTTCGGTCAGCTGAAGTTCTACCATGTGGGGCAAAAGTTTATTCGCTAGCTTTTTAGTAAAAAAAGTACATACAAGTAACTACGTGTGAACTTCAAACTCATTCGGTTGTGCCTCAAACAATAAAGTACATAACAAATCGAGTAAGCAGGCATGAGTGATTTTTTGAGGCAAGACATATGTGCAGTATCCAGACATGCACAGCATGGGAATTCTGGGTGAGGTAAAATTTTAAAGTGCCTTTTTGGGCATAAAAATGGTTCGTTCGCGTCAAAAACATCGTTTTTCGGCGTTTTTGACGATGCTTTATCTTTCTGGAGCAGACAAACATAAGAAAAATTTCGAAAAAAAGTTTTAAAAGGTCGGTAGTCAAAACATGAGTAGATGGCGCGAAGCGCCCATAATTTCACACTTTTACGTAAATAGATAACTAAAAAATGTTTTAAAAAAGCACCTTTTCTACGAATTTCTAGTAAATTTCTGGTAACTCTCGGAAAGTCGCGAGAGGGTCGCTCTCATTAAAAAATCGATAATTGGTTTGCATTTTTGCTTTTAATCAGATTGCATCGAATCTTCATGTAAATCTGCTTGATCATGTATTTGTACATTTTATGCATTTATACAAATGTACATCAGATGTTCAACAGGGAATGAGGGATTTCTCATTAAAAGTTGGTCAGGCCAAAAATGCGTTTTTGGTTATTTTCAGGTGTTTTGTGCCATTTTTGATGTAAAATTGAAGGATCATTCAAAATTCCCCCCAAATGATCGAAGCTCAATTACATATGCGATGCACGTACATACATTAATGTTTTGTCGATCTGGCTGCTGGGGTCGAATCTTATCTTAGTACACATGGTCGATTCCTGTGTATTCGCTTCGCTCTATTCCCGGTAAAATTGATTCAGCTTTTGTGTTTTGAAGCGGATCGAAAATTTTCTTGCCTTTAAAACCTTTGTATACACGTTGAAATGTATGTACGTAAGTACCTATGTATGTGTGTACATACATCGTGTGAAGTTTATTGGGATATTTTCTCATCAATAGGATCAGATTTTTAGTCCACACTTTCACTTGTATTATGAATGAGCCAAAATTATAAATAAAATACGCTTATTGCTTCCTTTCTGCCTCACTTTTCTTACCTCTGCAACTTCACAGATTACTTATGTGAGTCAATTTATTCACTTAATTTCGTTTTACAAGAGAAAGAATAAAAAATTAATCCTAACATTACACAACAGGTTTACAGCGCACCTTGAGATAGTATCCGCAAAATTTTCCGGCTACAAAGCCGTGATTTGTCTCTGTATAAATGATTGTGAAAATCAATTAGGAAACTCGGCCTCTTACTGATTAAGCATATGCGTGCAGTGCAAAAATAAAATATTTTAAACTGGGTTTCGTTTCTGTCTTAAATGCGCGATGTCGGTACGTCCAAATTGATCATTTTGATTTTTCACTATCAAATATAGTACTAGATCGCTTACCGCCATGATTTTCAATGTAAATCGCCTAATTATTAGGTACAATCTATATTATTTTCCTTATGCGCGTTTTGCGTCCTTTTTCCGTATCCCCGCATATTTAGACTAAAACAGTGTTCGTAATATATATATTTGATTGCGTTTAATTGTAGACGTTCATTTGTGCGTGTGTCTTTTCTCGCCTGCTGATATAAAATAAATGCGTTTTTATATACTTATTGCCATTTATTAATCCACAACTATTACAATTAGCATTGCGTTTATATGTAATCGGCGTATTTCGTTTTGATGTGCTTGCGATGGTATTATCTGGCTAATTGCTGCGAGAATAAAAAGTTTCTGGAAATTTTGTCTTATCGTTAAATTACTCCTCTCGATACGCTGCTAGTTTTATTTTTATTATCCTACATTATAGGGGAGTTAATTTTCTACAATATAAATGTCCGACTCGACATTTGTGTGAGTAATGACCGATAGTTCATAAGGTTTTTGTCAGCACACCAAGAGTTGTTTAGTATTTTATTGTATCGTTCTTGTTTGTTTTTTATTTAATTGATTCATTTTATCTAGTTTACGTTATGATGTCCTATTCTATAATGATTAAGATAATAAGCCCTCCAACATCTAATCACGTTTCTATTGATCAAGATAAACATGGAGCATTCGTTTATCGAAAAATGAAGTACAATAGCCCAAAAATTGAATTCGCGGTTTAACGGTGATGTCAAGCGTTTTTATTGTTTTTTATTTTTTGGTTAACGTAACGTTCTTCAGTCCGGTTTGGGGGTCAACTAGAGAGTTTATGAGCTAAAATGAATGTGAAAATTATAAAAACATTAACATCGCGTTAAATCTATCATAACTGACAGTTTCTAACCGAATTCGCTTTGTTCGTTTTTAGTCTTGCCTTTTTTTACTTGTAAATTCTGCCTTTTGGCTTGGGTATGTGTGCAGGTCTTGCAGGGTTCCCCTACCCTGTTTGTTACATGTATTACCGAAAAATTTGATCTAGTGTGACCCGGTAACATAACTGATTTGGGGTTGTAAATCTAAAACGAAATTCTCCTCTGTTCAAAAGATGCAATTTGGAAGACATGCTGCGAACAGGGCCGCATTTTGAGGGGAGGGCGCCCCTTTCTTGGCCGGAAATAAATAGATAAGATAATGCACGACGGATTGATGGAAAATTGCATGTCTTTGCCAAAAAATCTTCAAATTTTTGTAGCTTCGCGCCATATATTTGCGTAAAGCGCGACCAAAAATGACAATTTTTATAGCATTTTGACAGAAAATTTCCCCAAAAAGTTCGAATTTTATTATCCTAATGGAAAGAGCAAGTCGAAAAATATGGTCTTTGCAACTAATCCCAACGAATTTTCGATTCCTGGTTACGGGTCTGGCTGCGATTGCAAGCAGGTAACTACAACTGCAGTCATGCATGTAACCGCTTGAAATTTTCGGTGAGGTTCACCGCCCATTTTTATGAGGGAGTGAATGATTCTAATTTTTAATCAAAAATTGAAAAAAACAATTTTAAAAATCGTAAGTTTTCACCAAAAATCGTGGGACGTCCAAGTTTGGGTGAGGTTATCCTTTTAACCCGCCCAATTCGATTGAATGCGTGTATGTGCAAGTTGACGCAAAACATATTCATCTTAGCCTTAGCAATATTTTTGATGTGTAACAGCTCTGGCACAGCATTCTTTTGCAAAATATACAGCATTTATTCGGCTGTGAATTTGCAAAGCTCTCTTAAATAGTGTTTGCTTGCTATATAAGTCGAAAAATCAGTTTTGAGCGTCTTTTTTCTTAAAAGCAGGCTGATTCCATGGAAAATTCGTTGCTTCAGAACTTTTCGCTTGTTGACTTGCAGGATGAATATTCGAAAGCCCAGGCGGTTCAAACTCAATTGAGTAAGTTGTTTTTTTTGTAGACTAATGCAATTGCTTTTTTCATTGAAGTGACAAGCGAATTTGACTTGAGTGATATTGTTCCATTCCATGGTGGTGTGAAATTAATTTTATTAAATCACCAATTCACTTACATTTGTCGTTGCCATACGTCATCTTGCAGGGTTTTCACCCCTCCTAGAGAGGTTCTTACTCCCTTCCCCACTGAAATTTTTTCATCCTTCCAGAACTTTTGATTTCCCAGAAAAATCGTAGAAAAGGTGAACAGTACATAAAAGATGAAGTGGCTATCTGGTTCTGGATTCCTTTTTATCCAACTTCTGATAGTAAAATTATCTCTTAGCCTTCTTGCTGATGCATATTTAAGAAATTCATATATACATATGTATGGGTGGCGCAAAAACTGATTTCCAAAATTCTTTGAAATGAAATTTCAGTCAAATGAAAGCCGCGTGGTTATCTATTTTATTCATTTTTTGTCTTAATTTTTTATTATTTTACCCAATATAAATTTTGTTTCTATCTTCAGGCGGTCTAAACTCTCAACCCTCCTTAAGTGCATGCTTGGTTCGTACTCCTTTAACTCACAACATCTGGTTGAACCCTCTGACTTAAACGATGATTTCCAATGTGTGAACAGTTTGTGTTGTGATTGCCTCGGGCGACAGACTGCACAACCTGCCTTTTTCTCTTGCTAGAGCTATGGGAGCAGCTGATGGCTACTCGGATTAAGCTGCAGCGCCTGCTCACCGCTGCTAATCAGTTGCCTCAAGGTGATTCCAGCTGGAAGGATGTGTTGAACGTAGTTCAGGATGACCTGGACTTTAAACAAGATTCTCTTGTGTGCCGACGTCACTTAAAACTCATTCTGGACTTTTTACTGGATGCTCAGAATGATCTGTTGGCTTCTAATGAAGCAACTAAATCACTGTCGGTCGCTTTATGTCAAACTTCTTCAAGTAAACATCAAACTGCCGACGAAAATGCTGATCTGCCGTCCTTTAATATGGCTGATGAAAATGAGGAAATTTTGAGCAGTCCTGATGAAAAAGAATCTTCATCCGAAGAAGATGAAGCAGAAGGAAAACGCGTGAACATCAAAAAAACTCGGAGCGGTTACAGAATGGCTGCTTACCCGGTGTTGCTGGCAAAACGATACGCCCTTTTGAGAAAATACCGGTAATTTCGCATTCAATTTTTCGAAGGCTAGTGTTGTCCCTTAAAGTGTCCCTCTCGCGTTTTTTCGTCTTTCATTGCCAAGACATCCAGCATTTTGCTTCCCCCTCTTGATTTTAGCTAACAAGTTGTTTTTGCAATTACCTACTTATTTTCAGTCGGATAATTAATTTTTTCGAAGTATCTTTTTTATTTTGGGGCGTTACCACAGGTGAGCAGCACCAGAATTCTAGGGATGCAGGGTTTTTTAAAGGTCAAAAATGGTCTTAAAGATGGTTGTATGGCGAAAAACGCCATTCTCTCAATGTTCTCATCAAGCACTATCCATTGGCAAAAAACAAAAAATTGAACATTGAATTCTAGGGCGCGCCTACTCCCAAACCCTCTCCCCACGCCCCTGTGTCGTCTGGGTTACAGCTTAATCGAGGGGTCTGTGCTCATTTATTTCAATTTTACTTTTGTATTCTTCGATAGCAATGTATCTATGATTTTTAGCTAAATTAATTTTTTACTCTGCAAAACATAATTCCGTCCAACTTTTGTTGCAGATGTGGATTGTATTGTTTATTACGATTGTTATTATTATTGATGTTGCCCAGATGTGCTACGAGGCACAAATTATGGAATCCCATAGCTTTGTTAATTGCTATAACACTGCAGTTCCATTTATACCTGATCTTGGGAAAAATAACCCCCCCCCTAAAATTCAATTTTTTTAAATTTTTTGTTTTTTTTCGCAATTTTTTGATGCCAATAGATAGTGCTCGATCAGAAACGTTGAAAAATGGTTTTTTTGCCATACCACCATTTTTAAGGCCATTTTTTGACCTTTGAAAAATCTCGCACCACCTCCCTTCCAAAATTTTGGAGCTGTCCGGTTTCACCCCCCCCCTGCAAAAATTTTTCCACTTCACCCCACCCCCAGAATCAGCGATTTTTCGAAAGTTCCTAAAATTTGTAGGAAAGATGCTTTTTGAGCGTTATTAGCTATTGATTTGCTCAAAAGTGCTAAATTTTCTAAATACTCATGTTTTGACTATATTTTGTTCAATTTGTTCCGACTTTTGTGATTTTTTCGGAATTATTTATGTTCTATGCTCTAGAAAGATAGAGCATCGTCAGAAACGCTGAATAACGATGTTTTTGACGCGTACCTACCATTTTTGGACCCAAAAAAGGCACAGCAAATATACATGTACCTAATCAACTCGTATGTTTTAAATTGACTATTCGTTCTATATTTTTTAGCGCTAAAGGGCTGTAACGCGCTAAAATGAGCTTAAACGTTCGAAAATCGCGATCTTACTGGATAAAATGATTTTTACAACATACATGACGTACATATATGTGTTCATTTAAAATTTTGTTTCATTTGACTTGCGAGAAAAATGTTAGTGTTGAATAGACGTGCACAGCATGGAAATTCTGGGGGTGAAACTGAAAAATTTTCATAAATTGCCTTTTTTCTGGGCTAAAAAGCGGGAGATAAGCATCTACATGTAAAACATAATTTATTGGCGTTTCTAACCACACCTGGACAATGGGTTCAACCCAGTTCAACCCGGTATCACCTGACGGCCACTCGGTATCACCTGGGAAAATGGCGGGTGTCACCTGAATTTTTCTGTGAAAAAATGAAGATACATGCTGCAAAACCAATGTAGGATTACTAAAACATGTAAATGGATCATTTAGACATAGAGCCCAATCAGTAGTCCAACTAAACAACCAACCAACCAACCAACCAGTCAGCCAACCAACCAATCAACCAACTAACTAACTAACCAACCAACCAGCCAACCAATCAACCAACTTATCAACCAACCAACCAGCCAAACAACCAACCAACCAACCAAACAACCAACCAACCGATCAACTAACTATAACTAACTAACTACATAATTAAACTCACTAACTAACTAACTAACAAACCAATCAACCAACTTACCAACCAACCAAACAATCAAACAATCAACCAACCAACCAATTAACCAACCAACCAACCAGCCAGCCAACCAACCAAGCAACCAACTAACCAGCCAACCGACCAACCAACCAGCCAGCCAGCCAACCAACCACTTAACTAAAAACTAACTAACCAATCAGCCAACCAATCAACTAACTCATCAACCAACCAACCAACCAAACAACCAACTAACTAACCAAACAACCAACCAGCTACCCAACCAACCAACTAACCAACTAACCAACCAGCTAACTAACTAAGTAACCAACCAATCAACCAACTTACCAACCAACCAACAAAACAAACAACCAACCAACTAACCAGCCAACCAACCAACTAACCAATCAACCAACCAACCGACCAACCAACCAACTACCCAACCAACCAACCAACCAACTTACCAACCAGCCAACAAAACAAACAACCAACCAACTAACAAGCCAACCAACCAACCAACTAACCAGCTAACCAACCAACCAACCAACCAAGCAACCAACCAATCGATCAGCCAACCAACCAACCAACAAACTAACTAGCTAACTAACTAATCAGCCAACCAACCAACCAACCAACAAAACAGTCAACCAATAGCAAATTAAACAGCCAACCAATCAACCAATTAATTAACCGACCAACCAACCAACCAACCAACCATCCAACCAACCAAAACAATCAACAACCAACCAACTAACCAACCAACCAACCAACCAACTCACCAACCAACAAACAAACCAACCAACCAACCAATTAATTAACCAACCAACCAATCAACTAAACAATCAACAACCAACCAACCAGCTAACCAACCAACCCACCCACCAACCAACCAACGAACGAACCAACCAACCAACCAACCAACCAACCGACCGACCAATCAACCGACCAACCAACCAACTAAACAACCAACCAACTAACCAACCAACCAACCAACCAATCAATCAACAACCAACCAACTAACCAACCAACCAATCAACCAACTAACCAACCAACCAACAACCAGTCAACCAGCTAGCAAACTAATCAGCCTACCAACCAACCAAACAGCCAGCCAATCAACCAACCAACCAACTAACCAACCAGTCAATTAACTAACCAGCCAGCCGACCAACCAGTCAACCAACTAGCAAACTAAACAGCCAACCAGTCAACCAACCAACTAACCAAACAACCAACTAACCAACCAAACAACCAACTAACCAACCAACCAACCAGCTAACCAACTAATCAACCAACCAACCGACCGACCAACCAACCGATTAGCTAACTGAGTAATTAACTAACTAACTAACTAATTATCTAATTAACTAATAATCAACTAACTAACTAACTAGCTAACTAACTAACTATTTAACTAACTAACTAACTAACTAACTAACTAACTAACTAACTAACTAACCAACCAATGAACCGACTTACCAACCAACCAAACAACCAAACAATCGAGCCACCAACCAACTAACAACCAACACAACCAACTAACAAGCCAACCAACCAACTAACCAATCAACCAACTAATCAACCTATCAATCAATTAAACAACCGATCAATCACTTCTTAATCAACAAACCAGCCAACTGTCGAACCAATCAACCATTCATCCTGAAATTTTCTCCAAGTTTTCAGCTGAAAAACTACAAATGTTTTGTACGTTTCACAGCATAAAAATACTAAAATTTCCGGTGCATGGCGCCATCAATTTAACAAAACTTACTTTTAGTCTATTTCAATTTTTGATAGATAAAATTTTTCGGCAAATAAGATTTTCTGCATTTTTTGTCATGCAAAAAAGTTCAAAAATCGAGTGCAAAAGAAAAGAAATATAGAAATTTTTTTACGCTCAGCACCAGACATATTTTCTTTAATTGCTTCTCTTCAGATAGTTGCAGACAGGAAAGGATTTAAATGGGTGGGTGGCGCCCCCTGCCCCGCCTTTTATCGGCCCAACATACTTGGCGCGATAAAGAATGGACATGTAATTTGCAATGATTCTTGAACGTAAATGATCTTGATTTCTCAAATTTTTCCTGCGCCTCGCGCCGGATAATACCTATTAATGACATTTATTAACTTTCTTGGCGGCCTAAAAGCTATATTTCGCCCAAGAAATGAATTAAAACGATTTCAGGAGCAGAAACAGCTATTTCAGCATACTTTTATTTTATTTTCATTCCATGCATAACCTTTAAAAATTTTCGACGCTACAAATCAAACGCTACAAATACGGGAAATCGAGCAGTAACTCAAGCTTCTAAAAGTCCTTCCGCCTAAAATCCACGAATTTTGGAAGTTTCGCGCTGGATTTCCACTAAAGTCAACGAAATTAAATGATTTTTTTCCAAACAAAATTGTCGAAAACTTTAAAAAATTTTTTAAGAAATGTTGCTTCGAAGGCGATTTCAAATAAAAGTAGGCGACGTAAAACGCGGAAAAAATGCCATTTGCACGTGAAGGGCAGTCGGATGTTTCAGCAAATACTTGTAGATGGACGAGGTGTTTTTGAGCGTTTCTCAGCAAGCCCTACACATTAGAGAAAAGATTAGAAAAAAAATTATTTCAATTTCACTTGTCTTCAAAAACCGTGTCGTATAAATTGGCCGCACAAATGATTTATCGACAAATATAAGTTCGACCCTGCTGAAAAATTGTTTAAATTGTTCTATAATCAATTCAGGTAGATTGCAAACAAATTTGTGCGAACAGTAAATAATTCTGTGGAGCGTTAGAAAATTTTGACCTATTTCTTTATTTTATACCTATGTAAAGATGGGCTGTTTAGAAGTCAAAAGTTATGCAACTAACAATAAATTTGGCGCAAAGCGCCAAAAATTTCGGGCCTATTAGCTCAAAAGTATGCTGAAATCTATTTTGGCGATTTTTCAAATAGGTACGCTTCAGAAATTTTTAATTTTCCTTTGGGTACCCTTGTAAAAAATACTCATACATTCAAAATGTAGAAAGGTGGGACTAGCCCCTTCTTTCCCCCATAGCTTCGTGAAGGGCATTTTTTTGGACCTGTTCCGACTGTTTTTGGAAAATTGGAATACGGGCATGCCTTCTTACGGAAGTCCTAGATCAGCCACTGGTTGCAGAATTGGTGTAAGGCTTTAAAATAGATTGGTAAAGAGTAAAGCGCTATAATTCTTCTTAAGTCACATAACTGATTTTTTTATTATTACATGCTGCAAAACTGAGCCAAAAAGGCAAAACACTTTGAAAATTCGTGTCATCAAATAAAATAGCTTCTCAGCGCATTATTTACATTCTCAAATTCGGGAGACCCTTCCTGAACTTAAATCCTGGATATGGGTCGAGTTATGTAGCAGAACAAAATTGAGGCCCACAAAGAAATTTTGGAGCAATTTTTGTACAATTTACAAAGACATCTTGGGGCAAAAGGCCTAGTTTTGTATTCGGCAAAGATTTTTTCCGATTCATTAGGACTTTTTAGGACCGCTTTGTAAAAGACAAAGATTTCTGGTAAGACAAAATCAGTAGAAGTGTCAGAATTTCAAAAAATTTCCGAAATTTTGTCTGTTCGGTATGCATTTATAGCTGCAAACATTGATTGAGCTAATACAAAAACGTCAATGTTTTCCGGCACCTCGCGTCGATTACTGTGTTTTTTCTCCCTATAAACCTCCAGCATTGAGTTTAAAAGTTTGAATCAGCCAAAAGATTCAGGCACTTTGTTATAAAAGTTGTTTGCACTGTTTATTTATTGGATGACTAAACTTGACCTGAACTTATGATAAATATGTCAAAATTGTTTTGCACAAATTTCACAATTTTTTGTTTTATCAGTTCACAAAACTTCAAAATTGTGTTAAGGACTGTAGAAATAATAAAATTTTTCGAATTTTCTAAATCATTTGTCAATAAATAGGCCGCAAAATCTGCTTGAAAACAAATAAAAATATCAAAAAAATTTTTTAGCTCTTCCGTATTTTTCATCTTTAGAAACCTATAAATTGAAAAACTTTGGGGACCGTCTTCGCATTTGTACGAAGGGACCTTGTATAAAAAACACTGAATAAAGGTATGTCAATCGGCGCTGGCGTCAGGGCATAAGACCCGCTACTGGAGCTTGGCATTTAAGGCTGACACATATTTCTTGCATTTCTTATCTTCAGAAAGGTGCCAAATTGAGCTTAATAGCATAAAAACGCACAAATTTTCCGACGCTTTGCGCCAGATATAGTTGCTGCATTGCTTATATACGGAAACCTGCAAAAGTGAGCATAAGAGAGTAAATGTATCGAAAATTTCCAGTGCTTCGCGCCAAATATAATTTCTATTGCATACATTCAGAAAGCTGCACAATTGTGCTTAAAAAGATAAAAAATCGAAAATTTCCGGCGCTTCGTGTAAACTATAATTATTGCATTGCTGTTTAGAAAGTTGCAAAATTTAGGTAAAAGTGTAGAAATCTCAAAAATTTTCGGCGCTACACGCCAGGCATGATACCGGATTATTTATATCGAGAAACATGCAAATTTGAGCCCTAAAAGAATACAAATATAGAAATGTTCTGGCGCTTCGCGCAATATATTATTTAAGCATCGTCTATATTCAGAAAGCTTCAAAATTCAGCTTAAGGGGATAAGGACGTCAAAAATTTTCGGCGCTTCGCGCCATAGTCTTATAATATGCACGTTTCTGCACTATTTGTCTTATAAGGCTGCAAAATTGAGTTTAAAAGAGAAAAAATATTTCAAAAATTTTCCTTCGTCATTGTTTAGAGCTCTTTGAGAAATGCTCGAAAATGCGTTTATTTTCGCCTATCTCCTAATGGTTCTCGATATGACTTCAAAGTTTGCGATCCACACGGGGCTGTTTAGTCGAATATATTTTTGTTCTGGGTTAAAGTTTTACAGCTGCTGTAAAAGTTCAGCGGACAAAAATCTACCGGTATTTAACCTTTTCCTTATCAACTCTAAATGCCTCAAAATGAAGTTGAGATATGGAAATGCCATAATGTTCCATTAATGGTGCCGAATTTACTAATTTATTCATACGTCTGTTTTTATAAATTCCTAAAATTGAGCTGAATGGGAAATTATCAATATTTCTGCTGGATTTAATATTTTTATTTCCTGTTTCGCATGAAAGAAGCATTTAAAAACCTAAGCGAAGTTTGAGGATGATTAAGGCTGCAAAATGAGTTTTATATTCGTGTCTTCGAAAAGCCATCATATTGAGCTGAAAAGGTTAGAAGGTCAAGATTCTTTGGCGCTTCGTGCCAGATGTAATATTTATTGATGTTTTAAAAAATAAGAAGGCCAAAATTTTCCCGCACTATTTGGCAGATATAGTTAAGCATTACATTGTTTATTATTAAAGAGGCTGCTTAATTGGACTAAAAGGAAAGGTTACAAATTTTCCATAAGGCCAATTTTGTTGCGGTAGTTGTCATGTCCTTGAAAAATCTGCGTAATTGAGCTGAGAATGACAAAAAGACCTGAACAAATTTTCCACAAGTGAACACAATGCAAACTCTAAAAACTATAGTTGTAAACAATTAGTTTATTGACTGATGATACTGAAAGCGAGTAAATTGGGACGGATAAAACAAGCGCAAATGATGCATGCAGACTTGCAGAACGTTTAAAAAAGGTATGAGGTGACATATACCAAAACAACCCTTTTTCGAACCGGCAACCAACCATAATTTTTGGCCGCCGGTATCATCTAGAAGACCGGCCTTTGTCCTACTATGTTTCTAACTATGTTTTATATATGTTCTTAGAACGTAAATACAAAAACTCCGATAAAATATCAAAAAATTTCTAATGAATTGAACAAAATATAGTCAAAAAAGGCTTACATGTATGGCGCTAAGCGCTAAATTTTGACACTTTTAATGAACGAATAGCTAAATCGCTAAAATCTACACGTTTTCTATGAATTTTTAGATAAATCGCAAATCCCGGGGTTGAAACCCTTCAGCGCTCAAAATCATGTGTGGTCGTGGATTTTCAGGTTTCGTTTTTCTTGGATCTTGATGTACTTTGGTGATGTATATGTGCGTGTGTTGACCATACGTTTATTACCATGCACTGAGTTCAGATATTGCTATCCAAGTCCAAAATTTGTTAGCACAAAAGTCCTAGTGAAAATGATTCATCTAATCTATTTTGATTATTTATTTCAATATTGTTGTTTTGAAATCAATCTGATGTGACATTTACAAGCCTCTTTACCGAGAAGGATAATTACGCATTTTTTCATTCATCGCTTGATTGATTGACTGACTGATTTTTAGCTCATGCATTCACATTTAGCGATTTACACTATATTGCGTTAAAATTGATGCTTCTAGCGATCGAGTTCTGCTTCATTGGTATGAGAAAACCAGATTAGCTGGCGGTAAAATTGGTGGAAGGAATGATTTTTCGGCCTTCGACAAAAACGTATTGCAGCAGATTGAACAAGTGAGTCATTGAAAAGTTGGCATGACAAACCATATTTATTTGGTTGTGCTTGAGAAATAGCAACATATCGTTACCTCAAATTAGCTTCGTGATTCGTAAACATACCAACATTTACATAAATATATTCATAGCATTTGGAAAGCTTACTAGCACTTTATATTCTATGTATAAATTCTGTGCAGGGTGTAACAAAACGCTAGGCCACCTCTAAAAAAATAAACATCAAGGTGCGATAGAAAAAATTTCAACCTTATAGAGCATTTAATTATGCTTTAGGCATAGGTGCACAAGGTCAGGGTCGGCAGGGGGGGGGTGAAATGCTAAAAATCTAAAACAGTAAATTTAACGTTCACGATTTTTTTGCTGTTTTAATGATCAAAATGGTCAAAATAGCCTATAAAACGTTTTTTCGTGTTAATAACACATTTTTAAAAGCATTTTTACTCCATTTTGACTGCATTATATCACTTTTAACACTAAAAAATGCAAAAATTTATCAATTTTGGGTGCTTTTTGAGTAAAAAGTACTTAAAAGTACTAATCTGGCGCGAAGCGCCGGAATAATTTTGACATTTTTACTTATTTTGATGTCAAAAATGATGCAGAACAAGACCTGTTTTCTCAAAATCGCCGGACAGTACCGGTCTAGCTGACCCCTCAAGGGGGGTTTTACCCCCCTCAGCCCCCTATGTGCATGTGTGGCTTTAGGATAGTATAAATTGGATTCGGTTTGCAAAAAGGTCAAAAGTAGCTCTGATAAGACCTACATATCTTGTTGACGTTGAAATAGATCGAGTAAAAAAGTTCGTGCACGTGAATTCGGAATTCGGGCGATATTTTGCGGAAATATGTAGTATAGGAAAATTTGCATATAGATTGTGTTAAATAAATTAGAATATGATGCGTGATTGTTTAGGAGTCTGTAATGTTCAATGCCTAACCGCTTTTGGAAGATCGACGAAGCTCTGATATTGATCGTACGGATTTTTAAATCAATGTAAATATGTAGTCGTGGAAATCGAAAAATTGATATTTGTTTTATTTCTGAATTTCTGATCAATAGAGAATTATGAAAAATAACCACATGACGCAGAATTAAAGCCTCTACAACGTGGTATTTGTACATTTTTCCATAATGCTTATCAGTTTCCGGAAGGTGTTTATCATTTTGTGACACCCTATATCACATACATAAAACTATAACATACAAATGTTTCCTTTCTGAAAGCGATTTTGCGGAGAATTTAAGCTAAAAATTTACTAAAAGATCAAACTTTTTGATATACAAAGCAAATTTGTTAATTTCGTTAAAAAAATTAGAATAGCCAACGGTAAAAATTTCATAGTAGGGTTGACTTATGAGTTCCTCGAATACCCCCTTCGTTTATATCGTTCGTTTGATCGAATAGATTTGCGCTGACAAGGGTCGTTTATTGAGAAGAACTCAGTTAAAAAGGACTGATTACAAAATTTTGGGTAAATGTCCCTCTGATAACGTTGACTTGAGTGGTCGGTGCGAGAACGAAATCGATCCAGCGGAAAGCGAGGACCACGATGAGGAAATTTTCGACGATGACGACTTTTACCATCAGCTTCTGCGAGAAATCATAGAAAGAAAGGCTGTGGGAATAACGGACCCTCACGCTCTTGGGCGGTACGCAACTGTGAATTATAAAAAATATAGATTATAGATATAAAAAATTTTAAAATGTGGTTAGAATGTAAAAATATAAATATTCAGATGAGTACAAAAATATTAAAATAAATATAAAATACAATGCAATGTTGTTCTTTTTGCTTCCGATCGCATAGGCTTTAGCCTTTTTTCGAATAGGTACGCATATATTGAGTATGTGTATTATGTGTTTGCACAAAAATGCACAGAGGTGTGCTGTTCCTGCAAGCAATAACCTGTTTATTTATTTTGGACCGAATCTTGGTATTGTCTGTTAAAAACCTCAAATTTTAAAATTATCACTTTGCCGAAAACTTCGGACTTGTCAGTGGAAATTTGCGGGTAGAAAAATATGTCGTATAGGTACTCGTACATGCATTCTTACTTTATATTTTAATGTAGTATGTATCTAGCCTACTTTGAATAGGAAAAATTTGCTCTATATATTCTCAAAAGCAAATATTTCCTGAATTTTGGCCGCTGTACTGAAATAAAAACTTGTCTTTTTTTCGTTTTATATATGTAGAACAAATGCTACTCTTTTCGAAACTAAAATACCATATGTGCACGGCATGGAAATTCTGGGGGTCAACCCCGAATTTTTCTTAATAACTACCTCTTATAGACTAAAAAACGAGGGTATGCATCAAAAACACTGTGTTCTGACGTTTGGAACATTGCTCTTTCTTTCTAGAACATGAAAACTTAAAAAATTTGAAAAGTTAAAGTAACTTGCACAAAATTTAATCTGAAAATGAGCTTTTGAGCCAAAAATCAGCTTAAACGCTTGAAAAAATACCTACGATTTTTGCGAAAAATAATCAACTATGTGGACCGCAACTATTTTGCTGGGGATCAATGGCAGACCTGCACTGCACAGCATGGGGA
The DNA here is from genome assembly GCA_036768485.1 of Mermis nigrescens. Classification (NCBI taxonomy): domain Eukaryota; kingdom Metazoa; phylum Nematoda; class Enoplea; order Mermithida; family Mermithidae; genus Mermis; species Mermis nigrescens. The sequence goes on along the minus strand of JAVLUZ010000157.1, from coordinate 12,197,700 downwards.
TTCTTAAAGTGTTAAAATTTTAAAGTGCCTTTCTGGGCTCAAAAATGGTGGATACCATAGGTAGGCGGCACCAAAATTCTGGGGGTGCAAGATTTTTCAAACGTCAAAAAATGGCCTTAAAAATGGTGGTATGGCGAAAAAACATCTTGTTTCAACGTTTCTCATCGAGCACTATCCATTGGCATCAAAAAATTGTATAAAAAAACGAAAAATTCAAAAATTGAATTCTGAGGGTATTTTGTTTTCGGGGGGGGTGCATATTAAAGGTGGGCAGCACTAAAATTCTCTGGGGTGCAATATTTTTCAAAGATCAAAAAATGGCCTTAAAATGGTGGTATGACAAAACAACATTTTTCAACTTTCTCGCCGAGCACTATCCATTGGCATCAAAAATTGCGAAAAAAGCGAAAAAAATTCAAGAATTGAATTTTGGGAGGAGTATTTTGGATTCTCGGGGGGTGCATACCCCCCACGCCCAGGTGTGGTGCATACCCCCAACCCCCCCACGCCCAGGTATAGTGGATACGCGTCAAAAACGTCATTTTTGTCGTTTCTCTACCTTTCTGGAATGTAAAAACATGAAAAAATCCCGAAAACAAATCGCAAAATTTCGAATGAATTAAAAAAATATATTCAAAAAATAAGTAAATCGTTTGACACTGGTGAGCAAGCAGAAATTATTAAAAAGAACCTTGTCTACTAATTTTCCGGAAAATCGCAAACTTTGGGGTGAAGAATTTTTTGGGAGGTGGTTTAAAACCCTGATTATATGTGATCAGTATTCATTCTGGGGGTTAAATCCCTACCTGCCCGAGAATACGTATATTGAGCGCTATTAGTCAGTCAAATTTGCTTTCGAATTTGAGTTGATGGAACGTTTTTTGCATCATTTTTGAGGTCAAAATTAGTTCTTTTAGGTACTTTTCACTCAAAAAGCGCCCAAAATTGATAAATTTTTGCATTTTCACTGTCAAAAGTGATATAATGCAGTCAAAATAGACTGGAAATGCTTTTAAAAAGCGATGTTAACACGGAAAACGTTTTCAGACTATTTTGATCCATGAAACGGCAAAAAATCGTGGAGTGTAAATTTACTGTTTCGGATTTTAGGGATTTCACCCCCTTATTCCTGCCGACCCTGACCTTGTGCACCAATTGTGTCATGGCTTAACATCGCATTTTTGGCGTAAATTCTTATTCTTGTGACTATTTCAGATCATTTAATCGCACTTTTAATATTGCTTTAGGCCTGAAAGCTAAGCAAATTCTTTCGTAGATACTACATACATCAATTTTGCCGATTTACGTTTTCGTGGTGTGCATTGCATGTTTTGAGATTCCACAATTTGATGAGTTTAGTTCATTTGTTTGTTAGGCAGTGGCTCGAAATACAAAAACTCAGAAGTAAAGCTAAGAAGAAGTTGGTCGACAGGAAAGCTAGCAAGGCTAGAAAAATTCGTTATGATATTATGCCGAAATTGGTCAATTTTGTGGCCCCTGTCGCTAAAGGCGCTTTTACTTTAGAATCGAGGTGAACAGCTTACTTCAATTTGCCGATATATCTGAAATAGCATTTTAAAGGGTCTGTGAAATCATATTGTAGCATTAGTTCGAGCGCATTTTGTTTTGATAGACATTTTCTTTCAGCGCCAATGTGCATAAGAAGCATCTAGAGCTTATAATGCTATTGTCTCTAATAAAAATTGAAGACAGGCATTGAAATGGAGTTTCGATTGCTGAAATCCGATTTTAGGTTGTTTCGTCGACTTGCTGCCAGGTTGCTAAAGATTTATAACTGCTTTCAAAAATCTGAGATTTTCGTAAAATCAATCGAGCCAATTCGAGAGAAGCATTGTACATATGTGTGTAATAAATGGATTGTTTTTCGGAGCAAAGCGTAGACTTTTGCTTCTTCAAAAGATTAAACAAGTTTTAGGTTTTGGTATTCACAAATAAGAAGTTTAATAAATTTTTGGGAAGAAGCTTTTGAAGCTTTCGAAAGCCGTAATACAACGAAGAATGCAATTAGACGCAAATAATTTTTAATGTCATTTTTCCGTCGATAAATTTGAAAAATTAATAAAAGTTTCTATTTATGCAACATTTTGAGTTGTGAATTGCATTCTTAATCTATAATCTGCTTCTTCACGATTTATGGGTGCGGTTTATGCGATACTCTTCAAAACGTTTTTCTAATTTCCAATGTCTTTAGAGTCTTTAAAAGGGGAAACTCATTCAATTCACTCCTCCTTTGCAATTACATGTGTACTTAAGTGATTATAAAATATCTTATCCCAGGCCCTGCATCGTATAATATAATGTAAAAGACTTTTTTATACTCGTGTTCGTGTAAAGTAATGCAAAATTTTCAATGTTATTACCTAACTTTTATACGATTCGTTTATATTTTTCAGGCAAGACCTATTCAAGTCATTGTTTGGCAATAAGAATTTCGCGTGATTTTGCTCCTGTCCGATTTTTTATTTGATTTTTCATTGTTGATTGCTTTTATTTTGTGATAGAAATAAATATTCATATGATTGTCGCGCGTTTAAATTGGCGACCACTAATGAAATAGTTAAGCAAAAATTGGTCGCAGTGCAAGGAAGTTTTTCCTATTCTTATTGAATTTATAGACTGACGTGGGGTATTTCATTTGTTACCTTAAGTAACTGTGCGGATTAATGTTGACTACCTCTCTTTCACATATATAGCGTTACAAAAAATTCCGGCTATTCTGCAAATTATGGGTTGGTGGATCCATACATGAGCAGCATCTAAATTCTGAGGGGATTGGATGCGGCAAAATTGCTAAAAATAGCAACGAAAATTCGCCCATTTATGATTAGCTCGATGCTATTCATAATCTGTCATTTTTGTCGGCGAAACATTGCATACATACATGCCTAACCCAAACCCACGTATGTGGAGCAGACTATATCACTTGTGCTAGGTGGAAATTAGGAGTTATGTACATATACAGCAGTCTCAGCACACGTGTGTAGGTCTGGATCCTCCCCCGAGGATCCGTCGAACTCCCCCCCCAATCGATAGACCCCTACAGTTGAATTTTTAGCGATTTTGCTATTTCGGACCTCGCGGGATTTCTTTGCTGCCTCAGTCGGGTTGCCTGTCATTCATAACTGACGCTCCATATGTAGGGTCAACTTCTAAGCTTTCAGAGATACATACACATCCATCTTATATACTTATCCTGGATATTTTTCGACCTATATAAGCAGGAATCCCTTATAAAGTGCTTTTGTACGTATTGATTCGGAAAACTTTAGTTTTTTTAATCTGGAGAAACGTCGAAAACTTTTCTCCATATCGCCAATTTTTGTCCTTTGAAATAAAAATTGCCTTACATAGTTTGCTGCTCAATAATAATTTCAATTGCTTTTGTGAGAAATTCGATTTAGTTTTGTTCTTACATAGTTTAGTTTTATTTAGCGTTTTCTAAATTATTGTCAAAACAACTATTTTTATAGAGAAATCGAAGCCCTATAAATTGGTCTATGTACATATGTATTTGTCGGGATACCTTGCAAAAACCCGCATTTTTTGACGTTTTCGACATGCTCGAGATCATAAATTTTGATTTTTTACGAAATTTCTTTCCGACTCAAAGGGTTATACAAAGTTTCATTTTGCGCTCGCGCTTGGGCCAAAATTACGGAAAATACTTCACATTCAATGCCAAGCGCCGAAATTTTGAAAATTGTTCGACAATGACATGCGATTTTTCCATCTTTCTGTGCATTATCGTACCCTCCAAAAAACTATCCGACCAAGAGGATGGGCGCCGCCCCCCCCTTTAAATACGGCCCTGGATATGTATATGCATGTATGTAGATAAAACAAAGTCCTTTTTCGACGTACATATTCTATCTGTTCATTCATTGTGTTCACCCACTAGTGTCGATGTAAAGCGTCAAATACCGTAACCTGTAAATTTTTTCTTATTCAGTTTCTGTTCATATGCAAATTTCTAGCGAGCACAAACATTAAATGATCAAAAATTATTGCCCTATTTACATAAATTTGAATTGCACTCATTTTTTGGTTATATTCAAATACAGCCTTACCTTTGACGACTTAGGAGGGGCGGTCGCCCTCTTTTGCTGCGGACTTACGTTTTCATAACCCAAACTGCAACCGATGATCTTTTCAGATAATGAGCAGCAACTTAATTGACGTTTTCAAGGTCGCAATACCTCAGAAGGGTCGTATGAAGGCCCTGGCCAGAAGCATTATATCAAAGGTTTGACTTTTTTAATTTACCTACCTGTCCTCGCTTTCTAAAATTGCCTCGTGATTGGTTAATTATATTCAGCTGGAAGCCTATTTTTTCGATTGTCAGGAAGCATCAAAGCCTGAGTGGTTGAAAACGCTGCTTCAAAACCATCAGGAAGATGCTTGTAAGTTAGTTACATACATGCATAGCACATCTTCTATTAGATAAATAGCTTTATCTTGTACGAAATTGTAGGATGTAGGTACCTTTGAAATGTGCATTTATATATCTGAGAAAAAATTTAAATTATAAATATTGAATATATAACTTATTGAGGCATGAAAAATAAATAGATTATAATATCATTTCTTTAATTTGTACTAATATCTCGATTCATCGAAGCAAGTTACAAAATTAAATTAAGACATTTTCTTGCTTAGCGTTCGAAATTTTTATTCGATTCTGGTATATTGTATAACAAAAGAGGCAGTGATAATTGATAAACTGACTTGTAAAAAGAACTTAGCTAGATTAAATATACGAAGCTTTAAATATCGTGTAAGGCGGTAATCAAAAAGCACTATCGCATGCTTTTAGAGTCGGTTTTCTATTTCAGGCCTTCTATAGGTATTTAAACAGCATACGTTAGACATTTAGGTGGAAACCATGGCTTCCGACCAGTTTAGAATTTTAGTTCTGCCCTGATCTGTCTTCACGCCTTTTTCTGATCAAAAATCATATAATGTGGTACTGTAGCAGGTAATTGTTATGAATCCTAACGAATTTTTTATTTGTTTAAATTACTCAAAGTCTCTTGCTCAAGCAGTATGGCATAAAAGAATCTGCCATCTTCACATTAATAGGTTTTGGCCTTGTAGCGATTGCTGCATAATAAATTCGTAATATCCGTTGTGAAGCTCTGTTAGATATTGAGAGCATCGATCTTACTACTACACGCTGTTTTTTACAAAATTTGATGCATTGTTGATGCTCACATAGAAATATTGTTTTGATTTTGTACTGAAGAGAAGATAAAATAATGAGTGTGCCATCTTTAAGCAGCCTCAAGTTTCACGAGTTATGTTGAAAATCAGTATTTGCTGCGAAATGTTATGGACGTTTGAGTAAATGAGTATGTGCATGTATCGACGTTTTAAAGTCCAATGATCTACAATTTTGATATCCATAGCTCGGAAGAATAATCTTATAAATCTTCAAACTATTATTAGATATATCGTTAGAAGAAATTTCAAAGTTCGACGCAGATATTGTGCAGCCGAACGAAAAACTTCGAAAAAGGTTGAAACAATTATCGAAGAAGTCAAAAATCATTGAATTCAATGGAGATGGAACTGCTCTTAAAGCCCGAAACCCTGTGATTTGCAATGCCAATAATTGTGGTGTTTATGTGGTATGTAATAAACGTCTCCATTTACATAATTGCCTATCGTCTTCCGACTGCTTATTTTTATTTTTTATATTTGTTTTCTTCTTTGCCTAGTAGCTCTTAACATTGTAGGTAAGTTGGGATTTGGGAAAAGAATGGAAGAAATTGACTTTAACCTTCTTATTTTGTGTTGTTTTTTTGGTATTGATTTCTTAATTGAACGACTACCTTATTAAATACTAATACTAGCCATTTTTCACTATATAATTAACTTTTTATGTAAATTTGTATAAGATTCAGCTTCATTTTCTAAATGCTTCTTTCTTCGCTATCTATTTCGAAGCTGATTAATGTAAAAAAACCAGTGAGGATTTCCTATGTAGTTGTATCAAAAATTTAATTTCAAACCGGACTAAAATGACTGTCAGATATTTCGTCAAAATGTTCATATTCACTGTTCATGTTTCATTTAAAATGAAAATATGTGAAAGTGCTGAGGATGAATACTAAATGTTTTTTTGTGTTCAGTGGATTAGCTAAGGCGATATGGACATTAAAATTTGTGCAGAATAGCTAAGTCAAATCGTATAGAAAATGTTGAAAGTGATTTAAAACTAGATCTAAGGAATGTACATAACAAGTAGTGATGTCCCGGTGCCGCTTTTTTACCGGTGCCGGTGCCGGTACCCCCTGTACCGGCGCCGGTGCCGGTGCCGGTGCTACATTAGCATATTATATAGTGTACTATGCTTCTTCAAAAAGGGTTAAATTTGTACCTATTTTTCACCGAATATACATATTAAGGGCAAAATTTCATTTGGCTAGTAACGACTTCATTATTTTTAATTTATGAATACAAATCAATTTTCTCACTTAAGCATTAAACAAACAAAAAATTGTAATAAAATTGAGATTCGAAGAAAAATAAAACTTAAATAGTGTATTATAAGTTTAAGTGTAGCGCAATCAAGATTGGCTTGTGCAGTAGTTGATTCTTTAGTCAAATCGAAATTTGGTTTTAGTGCATTAGTTAAATATTCAACTAGTAAGAAACAAACATGAAAATAGCCACAAAAACTTTTTGAGCTTGAATTATTTGAGTTTATGATTTCACATTTTCAAAAGCCTCTGAAAACAAACATGGGATATATTAGTAATGCAAAAGACTTACACAGAAGTTCATTTACAAAGTTTTAACAAGCTTTTTCTGAATAATTTGCAGGAAAAAGTTTTGCATAAAATTATTTTAAAATTCTAGCTGCGTTTTACGGTCTTCTGCTCACGAAATGGAAAAATAAAAATGGATTTGATGAAATTAAGTTGAAAACTACATACTCTGTAGTACTCATCCTTCTTGCCTACAGATGGTAGAATTAGAAGAACTTTCCACTCTATATGTCGATGTTTTTAATTTTGATTTACTTTATTTATTAGTGTCCACGCTTCTTGCTGTTAATTGATGTTTTCAATAAGAAGTGTTTCGTTAAATGAATAATTCATTTTTAAAGCTCGAAGACTTGTTCTGAAGTTCAGTCAAAATGCTTCACTATGCTAATCAGAAGATTTTATTAACAAAATGCTACCTTTTTGCGCCTTTATTCATTAAATTGGTGATAAATGAGCTTCAATTATTCTTTTTACACTAATTTTTTCTCTTTTATCTAGCACCGGCACCGGCGCCGGTACCAGCCTAGCACCGGCTCGGTGCCGGTGCTTAGGCGCCGGTGCCGGTGCCGGTGCCCAGGACATCACTAATAACAAGTATCGGAAAAGTTTTGTTCTCTCGATTGTGCTAATGAAAGGACATATCTGAAAGAACAATCTGCAATAGCATCTGGTTAAAAATTGGTAGGTACGTATTATTTTCAATCAAACAACTTCATTAGTGATTAACTTCCCTTTATAGCCGCTATATATGTCCGACATTTTGAAAATTCTAAGTGCCTGTTTTTATAAGGACTTTAAATCAATCTTAAAAACTAGTACAGGTTGGTTAATAAAAGTCTACATCTCGATGTTACACGTCATAGCTTCGGCTAATATTAACATAAAACTTAGAAGCTAGTGCATTAGATAGATAAAAATGTTTTGTATGAAGCGTGTACAACATTTTGGCCAGATGCCAGCGCTGCGTGCGCTACGTCGATTCGTTCACACGTTATTCTAACTTTAATCTGTTTAAAGAGTTGAAAATTTGATCGGTTTTGTCTTTCATGAATTTGCTAGCCCTTTTGGTGATAGATTGCGATTTTGTGCACCTTGTAGGAAAAGTACCCATTCTAGAGTTCAAGCAATATGCTAATAATTTTTCTGGCTGAGGATATTGTCAAAAAGGATACCTATTCATAGTAATTCATACAGTGCAGGAACTCTGGGGGTTACACAATATCGAGATGTGATGTAAAGATGCTTGAGACATAGAAAGTCGACATCTAGTCAAAATTTTCAACATATTTCAAAAAACAAAATTTTTATCTTTCTTATGCAGCAGGTCTCAGAATAAAATGTTAATGTTAGCTCATATTATGATGTAAAATTGTGCTGTTTTACTAGACCAATTCATAATTTCCAGCTTTGCCTTTGCTTTCTGATTTATCCATGTGTTTTTCAAGGACAATATCCCCTTCGATGCCGACGAAGAATGGATAAGAGAAGCTTTGAAAAGTTACGGACCTATCCTACTAGTTCAAATGCCAAAAGCAAAAACGACGAATGCTAAATTGAAAAATCGCGGTTTTTGCTTCGTTTATTACTCGGAACCGGAAATTGCCGAAAAAATTGTGACTGACTATCGCGAGTTACACGCCAAAGTCGCGTCTTCGACGCTTTTCAAGCATGATTCGTCTAAAGACAACGAAAAAACTTTGACTAACAAGCGGCTTCTGGCACAATCTGAATCGCAGAAAATCCGTTCATCTTCTTCGGATGCCGACATAAGCCGTAAGACGAAAAAACGACGTACCGAAGAGACTCAAAGAATTGGAAAATGCGCGTCGTCAATTTCCTCATGCCTCGAAAACGCCAGTTCTTTGACGGCAAATCTGAAATTAATCGGGAAAAATGATGAAAAACCGGACCAAATCAAAAGCGAATTAGTGGTTCAAATAGGATCACTCGGTGGAGCAGACCGAACAGAAAACGATGAAACTAATCCAATCGCACGGACAAAAGTTTCTCCAAGTCCATCAAAAATGATTGAATCGCCCGGTCACCGCCGATATAACCTCAGAAGCGCTGGATCTGTAACTGACGAAAATGATTCGGTGAAGAATTTCTCTTCTCATCGTGCAAAGAAGCGAAAATTTGGCGAAGATGAACAAAGGAATGCCGAGTCCGTTGCCCTAAAATCCTATGCAACCGATTCTGCAATCGCAGCCTCAGATACTCAGTCGATTATAGCCGCTCCAAACGATGTAGAAAAAATCGATGCGTTCGTAGCGACTGAGCAGGAACGCCAGCAAACAACGATAAAAATGCAGGGTGGAAGGCAAAAACGCGGTAGAAAAAGTGAAGATAAGGCTGAAAGAAACGAGAAGAAGCCAGACGGCGATCGTGCCCCGTCGAAACCGGATGTCGCAATTCGCAATAAGGAATACCAAGCGGGTGTTTCGAAAACTAATACGGATACGCCCCCTGTGACGTCATCAAAGCGAAGAAGGCGCCGTAAACGTAGCGAAACGGACAGTCGTGCGAAAGATGGTCTTAAGTCGCTCAAACGACCGAAATCGGAATCCGCCGAAAGAGAACATTCGTTGGTAGGGACCGTATCGAAAGCGGACAAACGCGAAAAGCGAAAATTTGTCGAATCGACCGATTATGACGACGAATCAAAACGGAGGAAAATCTATCGCGATGATGAAATTGAGCTCGCTGGAGAACGTCAAAGAGGCAAAAGACGTCGACGCGGCTTATTTAGCAAGAAATTGAGAAATATGCAATCAAAATTGAGGCGGTTGCAAATGATGGCTGATTTGCATATATATTCCTACAGCGAGTGGGCCGCGATGAAGCAGCAATACAGGGATATGCAGAAACGTAACTTTTCCTTGCTTAAGCAGCAATTACGGGGCGTCCGTGCATTGCCCGATTGGAAACCAAAACGTGGTCGTGACAAAGTAATAGCCGACTTAAATGTACAATTCTTCTCATTGAAGTACCTTAAAATTTAGGACATTTGTAAGCACGGGCGGATTTAAGGGGCGGGGTATACACGGTCAGAAGCCAAATTCTACAAGGTAAACCAGCAAAAATTCCAAAAACATGCTAAAAACTCAATTTTGGAAATTTATCTATTTTAGGGGGTCTAGTTGATTTTAACAGGTATACTTTGAACCCAACTAAGCCCGCCCTCCACGCCCTGGCGTGGGTGCCCCTCCATTGGCCAAAAATATTTGGCAAGATAAAGGATGGATATGGACTTTTCAGTGTTTTTGGCGATCGGCCATCGTAATTTCTCAAATTTTTCCGAAGCTTCGTGTTAGATAATACATATCTATTACATCTACTCACTTTCTTGGTGGCCTTGGTAGCCACACGTTGGCGTGGGGGTATGCACCCCACTCAAACCGAATTACCCCGCCCCTGAATTCAATTTTTGAAATTTTTTGTTCTTTTCGCGATTTTTTGATGCCAATGGATAGTGCACATAGGTGGGCGGCACCAGAGTTCTGGGGGATGCAAGGTTTTTGTCAAAGGTCAAACATGGCCTTAAAATTTGTGTTATGGCGAAAATACACCATTTTTCAACGTTTCTCATCGAGCACTATCCATTGGCATCAAAAAATTGCGAGAAAAAAAAACAAAAAAATTTCAAAAGTTGAATTCTGGGGGTATTTTGGTTTTTGGGGGTGCATATCCCCTAAACCCCCTCCACGCCCAGATATGCTAGTGCCCGATGAGAAGCCTTAAAAAATTGTGTTTTTCGCCATACTACCATCTTTGACCTTTAGAAATCTTGTACTCCCCAGAATTTTGGTGCGGCCCATCTATGCTAATAGCCATATTTTTGTAGTTTTCTTTCATTTCTAGCATGAATTCTAAAGAAATTTTGCGTTTCGCAATAAATGCTTCAATAGGCCTTGCTCCAAAAGCACAAGAAGAGGAATTAACGAAGTTACTTAAGTCTCTAAAAGTCATTCTCTCGAAATTTCGCCAATTTTCCGACGCATAGCGCCGGGATTCTATAGTCTGTTTCATTTATTCGAGAGTTTTTCAGTAAATTTTTTTTGAAGGCTATAGTAAGCGTAAAAAGATCATTTACTCTCATTCGGCAGCTAAGTTCTTTAAGGGCAAGGGGCTGGTACACACCTGGGCAAGGAGGGATTTTGGGAGTAATGAACCTCCTCCCAGAAGGCCGAATACCCCCCCAGAAACCTAAATAACCCCTCCCCCTCAGAATTAAATTTTTGAATTTTTTTCGCAATTTTTTGATGTCAATGGATAGTAATAAGAAACGTTGAAAAATGGAGTCTTTTCGCCATACCATTATTTTTAAGACCATTTTTGGCCTTTGAAAAATCTTGCGCCCCCTCCTATAATTTTGGTGCTGCCCACGTATGGCTGGAAGGCTTCTATTTTCAATGCACTAGACCGTCTATATAATAAATTCAACCTAGGCAGTTAAGCATTGCTGGGACATACTAAAGTAAAGTGCGCTGAATAAAAAGCTAGCGGCTGTAATCGAACCCGAGTTGCTTCAACGTCAAGCAGACGTTTTACCACCATACGTGGGCAGCAAGAAAATTCTGGGGGGGGTGCAAGATTTTTTTGAAGGTCAAAAAATGGCCTTAAAAATGGTGGTATGGCGATTAAAACACCATTTTTCGACGTTTCTCATCAAGCACTATCCATTGACATCAAAAAATTGCGAAAAAAACGAAAAAAATTTTCAAAAATTGAATTCTGGGGGAGTATTTTGATTTCTGGGGGGTATTTTGGTTTCTGGGGTGCATACCCCCGAACCCCCACGCCCAGGTGTGTTTACCACTGATCTATGCGGTAGTTCGTGGGGCATCTTACAATTTTAGTTTATTAAGTTTGAAGTGTCAACTTAAGATAAGCTTAATGCGCAACTTTCATCTGCAAATTGATTGATCTGTTAGAAGACGATAATAAATTATGCCGCTAAAATATTGAAAAAAAATTTCTTTGTTATGCAGCTACAGTGAGCTCTATCGAACTAGAGTAAATAAGAAAGGAGGAGTTACTGTAGCCTTCGTAAAAATTTACTGAAAAAGCTCTCGGATAAATGAAACATACTATAGCTCAAGTTAGAGTATGAACTTTTTTGCACAAAATTGCTTCCAAGTAATTGTGAAATTTTATGCAAAACTTTGGCAACAGAAATTATTTTGACTAAAAATAGACAATATAAAACGGGAAAATTTCAACTCTTGATGTGATTAGCCGGCTTTTGAACCTATTTGTGTACTGTTTTGGAAAAAGTTGTGGCGCCGCCCTCCCCCTTATAAAACTTCTAGATCCGCCACCGATTGTAAACAATGTTTTAGTGGCAACAGTACTTCTGTTCCTGACGCTGTTATGCATTTGATTGTCTTAACTAAGCAATTGCAAATAATGGATAAGTTCTTCTCTAGGAGATAGTTGCAAATCTAGGATTTTCTTAAAAGGACGGTACGGTACCCAACTTTTTTCAAAACTGTCGAAAATAGATCCGACAATCCGCTCTTAATGAACGAAATAGTGTTTTCGCCATTTTGCGTTTACTTTTATTCAAAGCCATTTTGGCACAATGTTCTTCTTAAACTTCTTTGACTTTATCGAAAATCTGACGCGAAGCGCCGGAAAATTTATTACATGTAGAGAAAAAGACGTTCAGAGGCTAGAATTGCCGCTTGATTTTCTTTATTTGCGCACTTGGATACATACATACATATGAGTCTATTATAGAATTTGACGCGAAGCGTCGAAAAGTTATCAAATGTACCTATTATTCAAACGGAAGAAAACTGCTGAAAAATAAAATATATTAATCTCTGGAGAGAAGATTATAAGTATGTTTTCTATACACTCAAACAGCTACATGTGAATTTAAGTATTGAGGTGCACGAATAGCTGGACTGTGAAAAAATTCGTTATAAATCAAAAAATACTTCGTAAACTACCTGGGTTAGGGTTTCTTGTCAATATTGAGCATCTTTACATAAAACTTTGAATTTTCAGCCTGAATTTTGCCTTACCTATTGAGTGATATACTATTTGATTCATTTTTCGACTAAAATTCATTAACTCGAAGCTTCAGATTCGTGCTCTGGTTTATTATTTACGTTTTCATTGTGTTGCTGTGAACATAATCTGATTATAATGTACAAACGTAATGAGTAATGATGTACCGGTAGATAGGTACTTGCATTATATATATATATATATATATATATAATAGACTTATACTTAGGCATGTCTTAGTTGTTTCTGCTCTTTTTTGCAGCTGATAATGACCGCAGCATGGATTAATGAACAGCAATTTATTCAAAAGGAAAAATAGTGAAGCCCCGTTGCAATGACTGAATATTTTTTACCAGCAGCCAGCATATCGGTTCCAATTTATGGCTTTCCTGTTTCCGCCCGTCATGTTTTAAATTCGTACTTGCTTACTGTATAATCGCAATATCACCTATATGTACATATGTACGAATTACTGTTTTAAGCACAATGCTAATTGAATGCGCCGTGCTAATAACAAATTTGGCTGTATTCACAACATTTTCAACGCTTCACACATCACACAAAATATAGTTATTTAATTTATTAACCTCAGACGCTCAGTTTAAACACTTATCTATGAATCTTTGTGCATTTTAAAGCATGCATTTATGTATCTCTTCTGTTTTCTAAGATTTAAAACATGAAATAACTTATTGGCAACTTGAAAGTATTTTCTGTTTTCTGAAACTAAGTTTGTGTTGCCATAAAATTCATAAGCGTAGTGGCATCCATACGTGGGCAGCACCAAAATTCTTGGGGGAAGCAAGATTTTTCAAGTGTCAAAAAATGGCCTTAAAAAGTGGTATGGCGATAAAGACACCATTTTCAACGTTTCTCATCGAGCACTATCCATTGGCATCAAAAAATTGCAAGAAAAAAACAAAAACAAAATTTCAAAAATTGAATTCTAGGGGGTATTTTAGTTTCTCAGGGGTGCTTAACCCCATGCTTAGGTGTGTTGGCATCCTTTAGATTCAATTATAGTCTATTTTACGAAACCTTGTGCATGAATCACAATTCTTAAGTTGGTGCGAATCGATAACACAAAAAAAGGTTTACACTGCAGTAGCAATCACCGGATAATGCATAGCAATTTATGAGCAGATAAAGTTTTATTACGCAGCATTGTATTACAGTACGCTGCTCAGAAACCACTTCTGTAGCTGCTCGCTAGATTGCTAAAACTTGATTTCTACGCATAAGGTTTCGTGAAATAGACTTTAACATATAACGGCTCGAAATTTGGGGGTCCTGGCCACACGTGGGCATGGGAGTATGCACCCCACCAAGAAGGCCGAATTATCCCCCCAGAAAACATTGAAATAATCCCCTTCCCCTCAGAATTCAATCTTAAAAACTTGTTTTTTTCGCGATTTTTTGATGCCAATGGATAGTGCTCGATAATAAACCTTGAAAAATGGTGTTTTTTGGCCATGTCACCACACATGGGCGTGGGGGTTTGGGGGTATACACCCCCAGAAGTTGAAATACCCCCCAGGAAAAATTTTTCTTGCTTTTTTAGCAATTTTTTGATGCCATTGGATAGAGCTTGATGAGAAACGTCGAAAAATGGTGTTTTTTTGCCATACGACCATTTTTTGACCTTTAAAAAATTTTTTCACCCCCCCCCCCCCCAGAAATTTTTCACCTCCCCCCAGAATTTCGGTGCTGCCCACCTATGCATGTCACCATTTTTTGACCTTTGAAAAATCTTTCAAACCCCCCCCTCCCCCAGGATTTTAGTACTGCCCACTAATGGTCTCGGCCATTTTAGGGGGGTATATGATATCCAATTTTGGCCAAAAACGGCCAAAAAAATACTTTTCTCAAAAATCGGGGGCTGGCTTTGGGGAATGGGGGGACGGCCTACTTTGGATAGGGGGATCCCCCTATCCCTCTTAAATTTATGGACCTTAGCACACTTACCCAGGCCCGTAGTCAAGGAGGAAGCTCAGTTGCCCCCCCCTTCTTCCAAAAACGAAAAACTTATTGTTTTTCATAAGGGCCCCCAAACTAAAAAATGAAAAATCCTTGAAATGCATTTAAAAGATATTTCTGTATAGTTTTTGTCTTTTTAGCCGATCAAAGTCGAGTGCAGACATGAACATGTCAAATTGTTCTGGCGCTTTGCGCCACTTTATTAATTTTGTGGTTGTTTTTCCTGCAGAGTACAAAGATTGGGTACAAAGATGAAAAGTTATGAAATTTTTTGTGGACTGGATGATGAGAAATCAGTCGCATCGCACAGATAATTTAAGCGACAGATTTTTGTATAAGGGTAATTCTTTAAAATCTTATGTAGTCTTTTCACCATTGTGTAGAGCTCGTTGAACTAGGCTCAAATTGCTTTTTTGTTCGGCTACCCCCTAATAGTTAACGATTGACTTTCGAAATTTTTTGTCCCTTAACCCCGAATGGAATCCTGGCTACGCAGTGGTCTCAAACCCCACCTCCAGAATCTGAAAGACTGATAATTAAATTTTTGTTGCTATTTTTGGCAGTTTTGCTCCATCGTCGGGCTCCTAGAATTCGGTTGCTACCCAGTACGTATGTATACGATGAAACTCACGTCTAAAAGCAAAAAATTGACTATGTATGTGCTTACTTGACAGTTGGACGTTCGAAAGGCAGAACATCATTTTCCGGCGTTTCATATGCTTTCTTCATTTGCGTTAAGAGGTGAAAAATTTTCAGAAGTGCTGTTTTGAGCGTTTTTTTAAGTCTGCAAAATGCAAAGCTGTAGTCCCCCAGAACTATCCGTTTTTCACGTGTAGCAAGCAAATTGTTTTGCGTTTTTGACTTGGTTACGTAGTAGAGTCGGAATCACACCTAGGCGTGGGGGTTTGAAGGGGTATGCATGCACCCCCCTGAGAAACCAAAATACCCCCTAAAAATCTAAATACCCCCAGACCAATAGATAGTGCTCAATGAGAAACGTCGAAAAATGGTGTTTTTTTCCGCCATACCACCACTTTCAAGGCCATTTTTTGACCTTTGAAAAATCGTTGCACCCCCTCCTCCAGAATTTTCTTGCTGCCCACGTATGGTCGGAATGGGTAGTTTTGGCGATGACCGTTTTGGCGACGGAAGCAAATTGTAGTCTGTATTGTATGCATTGGGTCCCATGAAAAGTAAGGGGTCAGACGAGTAGTGTTGTAAAAGATAAGGATTTTTTGCAAGATAAAAGATAAAGATAAAAACTGAAATTGAAAAATCTAGAAGATAGAGATAAAGATAAAAAATTAAGAAAGATAAAGATAATTTGCAAGATAAAGGAACCAAAAAGATAAAGTGTAAACATGGTCGCCTGGACCTAGGAGAATGATGTACCTATATGAAGTGCAATAAACGAGAGTGGGTGATGCAAAGCAGCCAATGGCATTAAGCACACATAAATGTAGGTTTAGGGGTTTACCCGCGGTATCTGACTGACACGCGTACTACTGCTACTGGCTGACAGCAAGTCACTTCTTTCTTTTCACAAGCATCAAAACCCTGCTCTGTGCGCCTGTATACAAAGTATAGCCGTAACAGTTTTTGATTTTTCCAATTTCTCTATCTTTCTAGGCTTAGACTTATAGTCAGCTTCATTAATTCTTAGGCTTAGACTTATAGTCTGCTTCATTAATTCGAGCGCTTTTTACTAAATTTTTCCAAGGGCTACAGTAAGCGAAACGACGAATTACTGTAATTCGGCAGATCAGCTTAGTGAGGGCGAGTTGCTGGAATTCTTCCATGTTCAATGCACTAATCCGCCCATATAAATTGAATTTAGGCATTTAATTAGTGCTGGGACATACTGTAGTAAGTGCGCTAAATAAAAAGTTATCGGCTGTGATCGAACCCGGGTTGCTTCGAAGACAAGCAGACGTTTTACCTCTTAGCTATACGGGGCGTTTCTTAACATCTTAGTCTATTGTGTTTGAAGCGTAAACTTAGGATAAGCTGAAAGGGTGATCTTTATCTGTAAGTTGATTGATCTGTTGGAAGACAAGAATAAATTATGGGGAAAAGTAAAATCCGGAAACGGAAACGATTGGTAAAATTCGGAAACGGAAACGATGGGTGAAAACCGGAATCGACCAAAGCGCCGGAACCGGGATTCCCCAAGTACATATGTAGGCCACATCAGGGTCAGCACCCCCAACCACACATGGGCGTGGGGGTTTGAGGGTATGCACCCCCCAGAAGTTGAAATACCCCCCAGAAATCAAAATACCCCCCCAGAAAAAATTTTTTTTGCTTTTCTAGCAATTTTTTGATGCCATTGGATAGAGCTTGATGAGAAACGTCGAAAAATGGTGTTTTTTTGCCATACGACCACTTTTAAGACCATTTTTTGACCTTTGAAAATTTTTTCACCCCCCCCAGAAATTTTTCATTCCCCCAGAATTTCGGTGCTGCCCACCTATGCCCCAACCCCGTTTCCGGCAAAGCTTTACCCATGGAAGGGTGTTTAGGGGCTCGGAAATGGGGTATACCATGATTCATATAATGTATGTAGCTGACCCTGGTTCCGTCAGGGGTTTCTCCGCCCTGGGGGCACTCCAAAGTGCCGGAACCGGGGTTCTCTAAGTAGGGGACATCTGGGTCAAAACCCTCAACCCGTTTCTGGCAAAATTTTACCCATGGAAGGGGGTTTAGGGGCTCAGTAGGGGACATGTGGGTCAAAACCCTCAACCCGTTTCTGGCAAAATTTTACCCATGGAAGGGGGGTTTTAGGGGCTCGGAAACGGGGTACCCCATTATTCATGTGTATAGCTGACCCCGGTTCCGTCAGGGGTTTCTCCGCCCAGGAGACAGTCCAAAGTGCCAGAACCGGGTTCAGCAAGTGGGGCACATCAGGATCAACACCTCAAACCCCGTTTCCGGCAAAATTTCTCTCACTGAAGGGGGTTTAGGAGCTCAAAAACGGGGTACCCATTATTCATATGAGAAGCTGACCCCAGTTCCGTCGGGGGTTTCTCCGCCCTGGGGACACTCCAGAGTGCCCGGAACTGGAGTTCCCCAAGTAGGACACATCAGGGTCAACACCCCAACTCGTTTCC
Organism: Mermis nigrescens; assembly: GCA_036768485.1. Lineage (NCBI taxonomy): Eukaryota > Metazoa > Nematoda > Enoplea > Mermithida > Mermithidae > Mermis > Mermis nigrescens. The sequence continues at coordinate 12,179,804 of JAVLUZ010000157.1, read as the reverse complement.
GGCAAAATTTTACCCATGGAAGGGGGTTTAGAGGTTCGGAAGCGGGGTACCCCATTATTCGTATGTGTAGCTGACCCCGGTTCCGTCGGGGGTTTCTCCGCTCTGGGGGCAGTCCGAAGTACCAGAACCGGGGTTCCCCAAGTAGGGCCTATCAGGGTCGAAACCTTTAACCTCGTTTTCAGCAGAATTTCTTACACTGAAGGGGGTTTAGGGGCTCGGAAACTGGGTACCCCATTGTTCATATGCATAGCTGACCTCGGTTCCGTCGGGGGTTTCTCCGCCCTGGGGCAGTCCATAGTGTCGGAACCGGGGTTTACCAAGTAGCGCAATCAGGGTCAAGACCCCCAACCCCGTTTCCGGCACTTTGGACTATCCCCAGGGCGGAGAAACCCCCGACGGAATCGGGGTTAGCTACATATATAAATAATGGAATACCCCTTCCCGAGCCCCTAAAACCCCTTCAGTGAGAGAAATGTTGCTGGAGTGATAACGAAGTTTGAGTGTTGACTCACGGGCCCTGACTTGCGGAACTCCGGTTCCGGCACTTTGGACTGCCCTCAGAGCGGAGAAACCCCCGATAGAAGCGGGGTTAGCTACATATATAAATAATGGGGTACCCCGTTTCCGAGCCCCTAAAACCCCCTTCAGTGAGAAAAATTTTGCCGAAAACGGGGTTGATGTGTTGACTCTGATAAGCCCTACTTGGGGAATCCCAGTTCCGGCACTTTGGAGTGCCCCAGGGCGAAGAAACCCTCGACGGAACCGGGGTCAGCTACATTTATGAATAATGGGGCACCCCGTTTCCGAGCCCCTAAATCCCCCTTCCGTGGATAAAATTTTGCCGAAAACGGTTGGGGGTGTTGACTCTGATGTGCCCTACTTTGAGGAACCCGGTTCCGGCGCTCTGGATCGATTCCGTTTCCGGCTTTTACCCATTGTTTCCGTTTCCAGCTTTCGCCCACTGTTTTCGTTTCCGGATTTTACCCATCATTTCCGTTTCCGGGTTTTACGCACACCCTAGATTATGTCGCAAAAGTGCTTTGAAATACCCTTCCTTGCTTCGTAGATACAGTGAGATCTAGCGACCTACAGTACATAAGAAAGAAGGGATTACTGTAGCCTCCAAAAACATTTACCGAAAAAGCTCTTGGATAAATGAAACGGACTATAGACGTGGGTGCTCGATAAGAAACATTGGAAAATAGTGTTTTTCCGCCATACCACCATTTTTTGACCGTTAAAAAATCTTGCACACCCCCCAGAATTTTGGCGCCGCCCATCTATGCTGCACACTGGTGAGACTCTACAAGATTTTGGTAGGTCTATATCAATTCATTGTATTCGCAATTTATCAGCTTATTGCTGAATATAGTTTTTAACTCACGCAATGTTTATTTAGACAACAACTATACATAGGTACATACATAAATAGATTTTTATCCAAATAAAGGATAAACTATGAGATGAAAAAATCATTCTAAGAATTAAAAAATCGCGTTATATCAATGTCATTTGAGTTTATAATTCGTCGAATATCCTTGGATAGCAAACCGAAGAAATATCGCCAGTGATCTAAAAATTACAATGCACAATTCAACATTTAATATGCAATATAGAAAATTTAATATGCAATATATAAAAAAACCTTTGAAAAATCTTGCTACCCCCAGAATTTTGGCGCCGCCCACCTATGGTGGGGTTCATCCTCCAGGAAAATTCTCATCCCCTTAGAAATTTTTTTAACCCTAACCAGAATTCGCTATTTTTCAAACTTTACCAAAAATTCCCTAAAAATTTGTAGAAAAAAAGCTTTTTTAGCGTTTTTAGATATTTATTTGCTCAAAAGTGTCAAATTTTCAGCGCTTCGTGCGTTATACTTATGTTTTGACTGTATTTTGTTCAATTTATTTTCAAATTTTTTTGTTTTTATGCTCAAGAAAGATAGAGCACTGTCAGAAACCCCTAAAATGATGTTTTTGATGCGTTTCGACCCAACCATTTTTGTCCCAGAAAGGCACTTTGGGATTTCAACCCCTTCTGCCCGCCCTGCAGAATTTCCATGCTGTACATGCATGGCACGGACCCAAGTGAACTGGTTATCTCGGAAATTTCATAGGAATAGGTGTTAAAAGCCGCATTTTTTGACGTATTTTAAACATGCTCTATCCGCTAGAGTTTATAAAGTTTGATGTTCTCGAGAGAAAATTTTCTTTTCTTTAAATAAGCTATGGTGTCATGTTTTGGTCGCGCTTGGGGCAAAACTATAGAAAAAGGCTTCACATACGGCGCAAAGCGCCGAAAATTTGACGATTGTCAGGTAAACAGATGCGATTTTCTCAGCTTTTTTTGCATTAATTTACCTGTTGCATTATTTACATTTTTTTCATTGTCGTCTTTAAAAAATAACCAAAATTTAATAAAAATGGCAAAATCACTCAATAAAGTCATAAATTCGGCATAAAGTTATGAGAATATGAAAATTTTTCTATGCTACTATATCAATAAATTTATATGTTTTTATAAAAGGTTACAAATTTGGTTAAGATTTAGTTTGAAGTATCAGAGCAAAGAAAGTCATAGTCATAAATATACAACTAATGAAGCAATTTTTAGAAAAAAATTAAGCAAAAGGTCGAAAGTGATAGCGAGCGGCAATGAAAGCCCTTGTCATGCAAAATTATCAAATTAAAAATGACTGAAAAATCTACCTGCTATAATTTCACAGTTTTAACGTATTTTTAAGTGCCAGCATATATGTATAAGCAGCATTGAAATTCTGATGAAAGGGGTCAGGCGTAAAAAAACTTTTAAAAAGTGTCCTGTTTGGGCTAAAAAATGATATGGGCAGGGCAGCAAGATTGCAAAAACTCGTCAAAAATGTCAAAAGCACATAATTCTGCAGGTGTACAGTAATCTGCGGGGGGTTTTCAACTTCTGGGCTGCAACCCCCCCCCCATGCAAACGTATGGTAAATACCGTAGATGCTTGAGGTCAGAGTCGGCAGGGCGGGGAGTAAAACCCAAGAAATACAAAACAGTATTTTTTAGTGTTAACAATTTTTTTGCTATTCAAACGACAAAATGGTCAACGACAAAAATAGTCAAAATAGCCTTTAAAACGCATTTTAAAGGTGTATTAACATATCTTAATAGTATTTTCAGTCCATTTATACTGCATTATATCGCTTTTAAACACTATAAAAATATAGAAATTGATCAATGTTGGACGCTTTCTTGAGTAAAAAACACATATAAGTATTATTCCAGCGCAGAGCGCAAAATTTTTCGACAATATTATGCTCTTGTCCTTAAAAACGATGCAAAAAAACGTTACGCAGCTTAAAATCGTCGGAGAGCACCTGTCTGGCTGATCCTTAAGCGGGGATCCCCCTCAGTCCTTTTGTGCATTGCATGTATGGTAGGTTACGCGTCAAAATGCTGTTTTTTTGACAATGCTCGTTCTTTCTAGCACAAAAATCCCGAAAAAAATTGAAAAAAGAGTAAATACAACAAAATATATTCGAAAAATCAGTAAATCATGCGAAGCGCCGAAAATTTGAAACTTTTGAGCCAGAAATAAGCTCAAAACGATTAAGAAGCACACAGTTTACTATTTTTTTAAACAAGAAATCTACATTTCAGAGTGTAGCAGCTATTTCGCTAAGGTTAGTAGCATACATGCACAGCAGTGGGTACGCTAGAGGAAGGTCGAGCCCAAAAAACATTTAAAAAGTGCCTTTTTTCAGCTAAAAAAAGATTAGTTACACGGGAAAAAACACTGCTTTTCGATGTTTCAGAAAATGTAATTAACTCTATAACATAAAAGCACAAAAAATTTCGAAAACATTTGAAATTTCAACAATGTATAGTCAAAAATCTGTACATGTCGTGAAGCAGCCGAAAATGTGACTTTTAAGCCAAAAATGAGTTATAGTCTGTTTCATACAAGTTTGGGCATAAACTTTAAAACTATGTCCGACAGTAAATCGACAGATTACGATTATAGCATTGATTTGATATATAATTATCGTAATCTCGGCTTAATTTCGAAATAAATTCTTGAAATTTATGCCCAAACATATAAGAAGCAGACTATAAAAACTCTTGAAAGGCATACTTTTCACAATTTTTACGAAAAAATTTACTTCATATGCATGTATGTAGGTCCGAAGATTCTGATTTTACTTCCAATAAGAAGTACAAAAAAATTAGGCTCACTTGATGGGAAAATCGCTGGTATCAGCTCATTTTTCGGCGCGGTAGCTACTCAAACAACTCCGTTGCCACTGACCAAAGAGCGGCTAAAGAGAAAAAGTCATAAATGATACAACTATACATTGGACGATCATGCATTACTTTGTTTATTTATTCACTGATGTCTATCCTATTTAATTATTTTATCCTTTATGCACTATTTACAAGAATGCATTTTTTGTATTTTTTCAGCCGAAGCCTAAAAATAGTGTTACAAATAAATATCACAAGAATTGCTATAATGTATATGTATAGTCATTACAGCCATACTGCACAGCATGGGAATTCTGGGGGGGTGAAAATCTAAAGTGCCTTTTTTGGGCCCAAAATGGCCGGTACGCGTTAAAAAACATCGTTTTTTGGCGTTTCTGACGATACTCTATCCTTCTAGAGCATAAAATCATGAAAAAAATTTCGAAAAAGTCGAATAAATTGACCAACATATCGCTTAAAACATGAATATATGGCGCGAAGCGCCGAAAATTTAGCGATTTTGAGCAAATAGATAGCCAAAAACCCTTAAAAAGACACTTCTTCTACCAATTTTCAGGTAAGTTTAGGAAACTTTTGAAAAATCGCCAATTCTGAGGGGGGGTGGGGGGTGAAAAATGATTTTGCAGGGGTTGAAACCCCCCAAGATCATGTATGATTACAGCCAAAAGGTACAAACACTCCAGCAACCTATTTTGAGCAAGCGGGTGGCATTCGTATAAAGAAAGACTAAGCGTAAAAAAGTGGTTCGTACAAAATATAAAAGGTACACAAAAATTAGAATAGGATCGAATATTTCATGGCTGAAAAATGGGCAATTGAGTTTTGATTAAAAAAATACGTGGGGCACGCAACATAATGATACTCGTACCTAGGTATTTACATATCTCAAGGCTTAAGCTTTGAAAATATTTCATGTACTTAACTAAACGACTCGGAGTGTCGAAAAGTTTGAAAATTTTGCATTACCCTGCCTTACAAATTTGTTCGAACAAGGGGGAAGGGGCAACCGTGTCCCTTAAATATGGCCTTGCTACTAACAGATAGGCATCTAATTATATACCTACGTACAGGCCCATATCCAGGATCCAGCCAAGGGGAGGGCGGACGGATCCAGCATAGATGGTCTATAACCTAGAAAATTCGTCGGGATAGCTCACAGAAACCGCAAAGAATCACAAAAATCTTCAGATTAAAACGTGTTTTTAAAAAAATTTTTTGTCAACTCGAAAAGCTATCAGACGGTCATGTTTTGATCGCGCTTGGGTCAAAATATGGAAAGGACTTCACATCCGGCGAGAAGCACCGAAAATTTGAAGATTTAGAGACAAAGGCATGCAATTTTTCCATCTTTCCTTGCGTTCTCCTACCTTTCAAAATTTTTTTCGGCCAAGTGGGGTGGAGCGGCCGCCCTCCCCGGCCCTGCCTAAGTCCTACCTAGCTTATCACATTGTTTTTGCTTTTGCTACATACCAACCTAGATAAAGTGAAATTATTTTTCGCCGTACTTTCCCTTTATCCGTGGTATCATCCAGGAGCACTGGCTAGGCTGCAGTAAACGGGAGTCGCGGTAGATAGCAATAGGTAAGTCGATATTTTTTCAGCAAAATTTCATCCCTGTCATCGTAAAAGCTCCGGTTCATTGTCATGCTCAGCGCTTCCATTAAATTCAAATTTCAGAGAGCATAATCGAGCTACATCAACTGGCATGGCGGTGTTGGGAGCGGAAGAAACAGCAAAGGCGACTGCGGCGGCGCGAACAGGAAACCCAATGGAAAACGAGTCAGCTACAGTAATAAGCGCTATTGACCGATCTGCCGTTTTCTGGCACGGAAAGGGTAATTTGAAATGAAACAGACTATAGTAGTAGTACCACTCCCGCTTAGATCGGTATCACTCCCGCTTACTTAGGCCGATATACAAGCATTAGTTTGGGCCGCACGCCGTAGGGTTTAAACGATCGTTTTCTTTTAATTTCTTGTATTTCAGTAAAACTTAAATGCGTCTGAATGTATTTCACGTCAAACCTGCATTTTGGATTACACGCTAACTTATGTACATACTTTACCTTTTTTTAGCAAGATAAATTCCTATGAAAAAGAAAGATGGTCTGTGGTTTTTCCAAAAGATAAAATAAAGAAATCGTCAAGATAAAGATAAAGATATCTTTATCTTGCTAAAAAGATAAAGATAAAGATTGGCATGAAAATTCCTGAGGTACGTAAGACATGGTAACCCTGAATTGGGGCAGACGGTTCGAAATTTGGGGGTTCAATAACCTCCAATTTTTGACCAAAAAATTCAATTTTTTCCCGAAAGTCAGGGGAATCAAAAATTTTCCGGCTTAAGCCCTGTTCAGAAGTAACAATCGGCGACATCGCAGAAATCCTATTAATCGTAGCTGATTCACAAGTGGCAATCGGGAGGATCGCCGACGTTGCCGATTTACCCGACCGATCGGCAAAATCGGGAAAATCGCCGACTACAATCGGCAAAATCGGCGATATCGCCGATTTTTGGCTGCGATTTTCCCGATTTTAGTCGGCGATTCTCCCGATTTTGCCGAAAAATCGGGAGAATCGGGAAAATCGCAACAAAAATCGGCGATGTCGCCGATTTTCCCGATTTGAATCGGCAGAATCGCCGACCAGAATCGGGGAGATAGAACTCGTTTCTATTTCTCCCGATAATCGCAAGAATCCTACATGATGAAGGGGCACACGGGGCTTATTTATGCGTGTGTCGCCAAAAATTATGTAATTGTGTACAGGTACTCATGTTGCGTGCAGTTAATGCACTTTGCTGGTGTGCTAAACTATGTATGTATATGTTGCAGTCACTCCCTAGCTAGTACATACATACGTCATCATATAAAACGGCATATAAATTTCTTTTTATTCTACGGAAGTGGGTACATAATTGTTATAAGCTAGTCCCAAATGGCGGCGTCGTTTGATGAACGGCTTATTGAATTTGTTAAATCTTATCCTCATTTATGGAATATCCGCTTGACCGACTTCAGGATGCGGAAAAACAAAACTCTTGGAGAGAAATTGCGACGGAGCTGAATAGTGATGGTACGATTCGAAAATTGTAATAATGCATGTGAGTTTGCTTCGAAAACTTTTAATTTTTAGTAAAAACTTGCGAAAAACGATGGGATTCTTTGCATACGTATTACAGTAGAGAGAAAAAGAGCCAATCCCAACCGACTGGATCCGGTGTTTCGTCAAAGAAGTGCAAATCGTTCAATTTGTTCAAAGAAATGTCGTTTCTCTCGGACTTTATAAAAACAAGAACGTAAGTTAACCCTCGGATGACCATGCGAAAAACTGCAACATTTAAAACATTGAATAACTTGACGAATATTTGGCGAAAAATGATAAATAATAACTTGATAAATAGGTTATTTCTTATGACACAAGTGCTAATCTTAAGAAAAGTACATAACTGTAGAAATTGCTTTTTCTCGACTTTGAAAGGAGTGCTTTGTTAAAATTCTTTTTCTGCATTTTGACCACTGAATGTTTTTGAAAATAGTGTCGCTTTTCAGGCTACATGTTTCGATTGCACCCTGCGCCCGTAAAAAACTGAAAATTTTCCAAATTGTGGTCGTTAGTGAAACACTCTAGTAGCGTTGTTGTCGTTAGTGAAAAAAGATATAGTTGTTGCTGTCGTTAACGATTTTTTCAAAAAAACAACCTTTCATTAATGAGAACGATGGCCAAAAAATATCTTTAACTACTTAACGATATTAATATCGTTATAATATCGTTAATTAAGTAATATAAAAATGGCGTTTTTGGTAGCATGTCCCACAACAACAACTCTACTGATGTAATTTTGAATCATCTTCAGTCAGAGAGGTAAGATGTACTCGAGGGCGGATATAAAGAGGGCGGGGGTCCGTCCCCTATTGGCGTAACATACTCGGAGAGTCAAAAAATGGATACATAATTTCTGATGATTCTTGGTCGTTGTTGAACATAACTTCTCAAATTTTTCTTGCGCTTCGCGCCGGATAATACCTAAAGAGGTATTTATTTACTTTCTCAGTGGCTTGAAAGTCATTTTTTGCGGCAGTAATATAAATCTGAGGAGGCAAATATACCCCATCGCTCATGCGACCCTCACTGCCAATATCGACAACAACAAATCTGTAATTTGCATCCACGACGGCTAATAAAATTTTGCTAAAGCGCTGCTTATAATTAAAACATTGAGAGCCACTATTCTTTGGAGCTTGAATGGACACGTGTTTTCCATCAATTGCTCCGATGCAGTGCGGAAAATTCCATTGGTTTTCAAATCCGTTGGCTATATCGATCCATTTATCAGTTGTAGGCTCGGGTTAATGCACGGGCTGCAAAACAGTCCACAAAGCTTCACAGGTTTCTTTGATAATTCCAGACGCCGTTGATAAACCGACACGAAAGTTGAACGAATGTCTTGCATATCTTCACCAGTTGACAAAAAGCGCAGAGTCATGGCTAATCTTTCACTCGGTTGAATAGCTTTTCTCCATTTTCCACTTTTTTGTATTAGCGGACCAACTTCTTTCAATAATTCCTCGAATTTTTTGGCAACATGCGGAAAAATTTAAAAAAGCTCATAATGATCATGCAAACGCATCTGAGGGACAAGAGAATGATAATGGCCATCCTTTTCACGAACTGCAAAAATAAAACGCGTTTGTTTGCGTTTTTTCTGAGTCGCTTTCAGTAATTTGTAGCTTAGATACAACAGCAGAATTTCGACAAACATTCACTGTCCATTGTGACTGCTAATAATATATAATGTACCTTGTCGGAACTGTAGAGCATTTCTTTTTTGCCTAGTTTTGTTCGTGATACATACCTGGAATATGCATAATCGGGGACAAAATCGGCCGGAATAGCCCACTAAAACGGGCATAATCGGCTACGTTAACAAAGAAAATCGGGAGAATCGCCGACAATGGCGATTCTGCCGATTTTAGTCGGCGATATTGCCGACTTTGCCGATTTTAATCGGGAAAATCGCAGAAATCGCCGATTAAAATCGGCAAAATCGGCGATGTCGCGGATTTTGCCCCCCAAAATCGGGAAAATCGCCGACTAAAATCGGCAAAATCGCCGATTTTACCGATTTTGCCGATCAAAATCGGGAAAATCGGCGACATCGCCGATTTTTACTTCTGAATAGGACACTTTAGGGGGACGTGCGACTTTGGCTGGGGGATCCCACCTGTCAATGTATGATTGGGGGTGACCATCCCGGTTTGTTTCACCCGGCGGCAAATGATTGATGTTTTTGACGCGTTTCGTGAATTCAAAATCGAATACGAGCATAGGTGGGCAGCACCGAAATTCTGGGAGGGATGAAAAAATTTCTGGATGGAGGGATGAAAAAATTTTCAAATGTCAAAAAATGGTCTTAAAAGTGGTAGTGTGGCGAAAAAACACCATTTTTCGATGTTTCTCATCGAGCACTATCCAATGGCATCAAAAAATCGCTAAAAAAGCAAAAAAAATTCAAAAGTTGAATTCTGGGCGGGGGAGGGGGTATTTTGATTTCTGGGAGAATATTCCAATTTCTGGGGTAGCATACAAACCCCTCCGCCCACGTGTGAATACGAGTCGACGTTCATTCACCAGCCGATTTTCACGACGCCGGGCGTCATGCATGCGAAATCGTTGCTCGAATTCCTCGATCGACGGTTCCACACGTACGTCTTCTACAACGACAACGACTATAGTCTGTTCCATTCCAAATGGCTCATTTTTACTTTAAGGCTTATTACTGTAGCACAATATTCTGCGGTTTAGGTCGTTGCCGCAGTTCGTTCGATGCGCCGCATGTTAAAAAGCGTATAAAACATTTTAAAAAAGAGTTTAAAGCAACAAGCTGCTACGACGGCATGATTTGAGAAGCCATCTCTGCAGTGAAAAACTGACACAGTGATAAGAATTCAGCGAAAATAGGCCGTTTGGAAGGGAATAGACTATAGGGTGAAATTGTCACCTTTTCCGCAATTAGATAAACGAAAATATTTCACGAAAGTCACGTTTGATACCGAGCGACTGCGAGAAGAATGGGGCGACGAATTCAGACCGGAGTTATAGTCTGTTTCACACAAGTTCGGTCATAAATTTTAAAAACTATTTTGACAATAAGCCGACAGACTGCGATTATAGTGTTGATCTTACATATAATAATCGTATTCGTAACCCTCGGCTTACTGGCGATGAAAATTCTTAAAATTTATGCACGAAGTTATGTGAAACATACAAGTGAATTTGCCACTCCTGAACAAAATACGAAGCTCTACGCGTTGAAAAATCGACAATCACCTCTAGATGAACCAAATCAATAAAAACATTTAAAAAATGGTTTCTAGAAAGGTTTTACATAGGAAAAACGACATGGTAATATTTCTGGGTTGGAATAGCCACCCCTGGAAAATTGCAAAACGCTCATTATAGCACGAAGTTTAGCGCTTGCTCACGCAATGTCTTAATGGCGATCAGGTAAACAAAATTAGGATATTTTAACATGAATTTATAGTTTAAGATTCTGGGCCGAAATAGTCACCTATTTTGCCAAAAACTTTATTTGTAAATAAATCTGCGACAAGCAGAATATTTTATGGTTACATAAGTTGTTGCGGATAGGATGGACCAATTTAACCAATTTTTTAAAACTAAAATATCC
>JAVLUZ010000157.1:12013581-12168767 GCA_036768485.1 Mermis nigrescens | reverse complement strand
TTGCTTGACGCCCGTCAAGTTCTTTAGCTCTGTCGACCGTTACGCGTTAATTGATAATAAGCTGATTTTACCTTTCCGTCAAAATCTTGTGAAATTCAAATTATCTAGACGTAAGGGCTTGCCACAGGCCATTAAGTTAGCCGAACGTCGAGATAATTCTAATTAATTCAGCAACTTATTTATTTTTCTTTGTATTGGCCTTAATTATGGATTTACGACAAAAAATAATTCGCGATTCATTTCAAAACATTTTCAAACGAAAAGCTACGATGTTAACGTCTTTTGAAATTATCCATAATTCGGATTCTGTCGATAAATTTATTACGAAAGTTAAAAACGACCCAATTCTCCCTAATGTCATAGCAATCGACGTGGAATTCATGTCAGATTCGACAGCATTTATGTATTGGAGAAATTGCGTGTCAAAGTATAAGCCAGGGATTCCGACACACCCTCATTTAAAAGGCCCATTTGCAAGATTTATTCAATTCGGGTTGGCATCTGGAGCTACTTTCCTTTTCGACATTTACGAATTTAGTCATTTACCTCAACGAATAATTAATTTACTAAAAGATGATGAAACCATCATCATTGGTTTTGATTTTACAAATGATCATAACGCAATTCATAACGTTTTCGGTGAATGTTTGGATCAAAATTACTATCGCAAAGGAAAATTAACATATTCGCCCTACGAAAAGAAAATATTTTCGAAAATTAATTTAATTGATCCGAAGCACATATACGATATGCTAATTAAGGCCAAGGAATTTAAAAAATTGGAATTATTGTCCGTCTCCTCACCTAGTTTAGCCAATATTTCGGAGAAGGCTTTTGGTATCCCTGTACCCAAAGAAGATCGGGGGACACCCAGATCTTGGGAACCGTGTATTGAAAAATTAGGAGATAGTAAAGTTCATTATGCGGCTCGGGATTCCATCGTTCACTTTGACGTAGCGGTTTATTACGCTATGCTTGGTTTGATAGAAGGAGACTTCGCGAATAAATTATTTAAAATTGGGCTAAAGAAAATAAGCGAACAAACTAAACATCCAGCAAGCACTGTGATAGAACCAATAACGAGCGAAGAGGAAGACGACGACGAAAAATTAGAAACGATTGAAAGCGAGGACGAATTAATGGAGACGAGATCAAATGTTTCCTTAGTAACAATCGATTCGGAAACCTTGGGTTTCACTTTGAAATCGCCTAGTGCTAATCACGACGTCGATTTTAATTATTTAAAAGACGATAATTTTACCAATAACCTAAAGATTACGATAACGAACGAGCTTAATGCGAAAAATTTAGAGAACGTCGCGGACAATCCGAGCTTAAACTCGGAACAACCGATTTTAGCGTCCAAAATCATTAAGCCATTGACTAGTAACTTGAAAAACGTCGTCTATAGCCATTATCGTAAAATTTTAGCGGCGTGGTTACCAGCCAATAAAATGCTTAAAACGAATTCGTGGACGAAATCGCTAGACGCTTTATACACTGATTATAAAACATTTTACGAGGCAAAATTCAAAAATTCGCATATACAGATGGCCGATTTATTATTTAATCTGGTCGATAAACGCGTGAAAAATTTCGTGGGTTATTCGCCCTGGGTCGATTTAGCTAATCAATTCGGCGTTGAGACAACTCGTGTTAAAAAAGCACGAGCTACCAAAGGCCTTAAACGTCACCATGCTTCGACAAAATTATTTTCGAAGACATTCAAACTCAAACCGCATAAATACTTAAACATTCAAAGCCGGATAAAAAATAATTAGCGGATCGTTATTAAATGATATTACTATTTACTCTTGTTTATTCATTTTTGTTTTTTGTTTATGTATTAAACGCAGTTTTGCTAAAGGGGGAGAAGTGCAATACTGCATCATTATTTAAAAATATTTATTTTTGCATCGATCACATTGCCGCAATTTTCGGTAATATTTATTTATGGCCAGTCATGTACTTTATGTACGGAAGTGACGCCAAATCTTGAAATTAATAGAGAACCGAAAAGCATGCAAATTTAGCGACATTAATTGCGATGTCAGCCTGCATGTAGAAATGAAAAGTCAGTTGATGTCTGGGAGTAAGAACAAGGACGCGGCGTCGATTTGAGCGATTATTATGATTCGATGATCTTTTGTATATAATGTCGTTATCTAACATTTTTGGATTTTTCTAATTTATTTGAATTTAATTAAATTAGCGAAAGAACTCCGTAGCACGAATCTACAGGAACGACATTATCATTACAATAGGTTAAAAAACAGGCTAAATCGGATGGGTGGTACCTATTTTTTATATTTTTTAACCAGTGTATGACTTCTCTCGACAAACCAATTTTTTAAAATTATACATCCGATTTCTTCATAAGTGGACCCACTACCTGTAAAAAAATTCACTATCTACTTCGTCGACCAGCGGAAAAATTGAGTGCTACAGTAGGAAGAAAATTACTTTTGAGTGAGAATTCATGCACCCTGGTTAAAAACGGACATTGTACATGGCCGGGAACCGGTAGGTATACATACGCTTACATTAGAAATCGTGTTCCGGCCCGATTTTCTAATCGCTGCAGTGGATTGAAAACTAGGTGTTCCTATTACTGTAACATCCGACTTCTTGATGTCAATATAAAACGTCCCCAACAAATCGTTCCCAGACAAAACGTCCCCAACAAAAGGTTGTCACGAACAAAACGTTCCCGGGCAAAACGTAATCAACAAAGCGTTCTCAGCAAAACGTACCCTCATGACAGAACGTACCTACTAACCCTGCACATTTTTAATTCATTAAATAACCAAGGTAAATAAAAAGTATTTACATGACAAAATATTGGTCATCAGTTTGTTTATTTTCCCATAGTTTACTCGTTTGATATTATAATGTAATACGAGATTGGGGAAACATTTGCATTGAATGGCATGTTTCATAGATGGACTTTTTGATCTGAGGAAGTCAAATCGAACTACTTTACAAAATCAAATCAACCAATAGGAGATGCCACTTCTGCACTCCACAGCACAATTATTGGTCGTTTTGTCTCTATAAACTGGTTCGATTTGACTTCAGCAGTTGGAAAAATCTATATCTCTGAAATATGCCCTTAAGCAATTACCGACCTAAGATATATGTACCTATATCATTGTAATCAGATAGTTTTGAAGGCCATTTTAAAGTTTGTTAATCCGGTACTCATGTTATTCAAACTTTAATTTTACTTTACACTGAATACTCAGTGAATCACCATTCTTAAAGCGGAGTGGTGCCCAGTGCAGTCGTTTAGCTTGCTACGTGTCTATTTTATTCTATTTATGTTCTTCATCAGCAATTGCCACTGAGTACTGACACGGCAAATCACATTGTAAGTGTTTTCCTGCTCTGGTTCCCAAGTATGCTCGAGATTCCACGATTTAATTAATGTGACTAGTGAAATGTATAAGCGATGGGGCTGGAGCTCTAACAAAAACTATTTAACCAATTTTTTTAAACCTGAAATACCTTAAAATAAATAAAATCAAATTCAAAATCCATTAATATTGTACCAATTATGTTTACTATTATGTTTTCGTTTTTTGGTCGACTGAACTACAACACCATATTTGAAGGTAGGTACTAACAGAAACTTTTCAATACACTAATAAGGGATGAAGTATATTTAAGACGATTAAATGTTTGCCTCTTGTTACAGATCCTGTCTTATATTGTATCCTGACACTATATACTTACATCACCGAACATTCAACATGAAAAAAATCGGTGGGGCGTGGAAAAAAATTCATTCGCAAGTGGAGCCCGTCGTCATCATCGCCTAGCACATCATCAAGCAGGGAAGAGCTAAGCGCTAAACAAACGAAACAAGGAGGTAAGGAAATATCATTTATCAATAGACGAATTATGGTATTCTCACCTGGCCATTCGTTTTTTCGGTTTAAATTTTTTTCGACGATTTTAGTGAGAAAAGTTAGTTTTTCGAGTCTAAAACAAATTTGAGATGTTTGTAACAGTAAGTAAGTTCTCCTAGAGTAATGTAATGTCCACCGCCGCAGTGGCGGAATAGGATTTTCTGGCAGGAGGGAGCGGAATACCAAGTTTTTCTAATGTCAAAAATTTTCCAAAAATCCGTCAACATGCTAAAAGTATCAGTTTTCCCTTCTTTTTGATAGACAGAATCATTTGTGATCCAAAAGAAGTTCGAAATTTTCGAAAGTTTTCTACGAGAAACGCACAAAATTAGTCCGAAAATCGGCGCGAAGCAACCGAGAATTACTCAAGAAATCATTATAAGAAATCAAAATTCCTTGTTCTGTATATAAAATACTCTTCTGCCGTAAAAACAAACTGTTTAGATCGCCAAGAAAGTCAGTAAATGTCATTAATAAATGTCTACAATGTCACAAAATGTAAATGTCTACGGCCCAGCGTGAAGCACCGGAAAAAATGTGAAAAATCGGGATTAATGGCTAAAATCTAAATGAAATTACGCGAACAACTTCTTAGTATTAAAGATCGGTTTTTTTGGTGCACACTTTGCATTGTGTCAGCAGATTAGGTTTTAAATTAGTTCCGCTGTTTAGACTTCAACTAAACTATTAACACTTGATTGATCAGATAGATTTACAATAATGCCGGACATAAGGTAAGCTTAATCAGTGGGATATGGTGAGTCGCGTAGCTCACTCCGCTCATTGTATCTCATCACTGAGACACAGTTTAAGCGGTGGTATGATTATAAATGCACAAATTTTAAGGTCACCCTGATTGCTAACACCGAAATCCATCGAGTTCTTAAAACGCTTCTAACTTTAAAGTTATAAGGGATCTAGTATACAATTTACCCACCACCGTTTTTTAGCCGATTCAAATAAGCTACAGTGACCAAACTTTACACAAAAATTATCAAGCACGTTCTGACTCGCATCAATAAAAATAGTGTTGGTTACTGTAGCTTATTTGAATTGGCTAAAAACGGTGGCGGGTAAATGGTATACTAGATCCGTTATAAGGCTTATATTTCACTTTGCTCAAGTTTCTAGATAAGTTCTTCTGCTGATTTCAAAAAGTTAAGTCATTTTTAATTTTGTTTACTGCTAGCTGATTTATTACGGATTAATTCCGGTCCATTTTGCTGGTTTTTGATCAAAAATCGTGTCTATGATCCAGGATACCAAATTAGGATCTGTAACTTATGGGCGTTGTTACCTTGGAGTTGTCTTAGCGCGCGCAAACGAGTTGGCTGATTAAGTACTTGAAGTATGTACGGATAACTAAACCGACAGCACGCCGTCGGGGAAGATACCCAACACACAACAACTACCAAAGCAACGAACCCCAGTAAGTACCTTCGGGGCTTACCTAAGTACCTATGCTACAGCTAGCGCTGGTCAAGAAGCTGCGGTAAAAACCTGCACTCTTCCAAAATGACCCTAAATGCCTACTACCTAAAATCTCCACGGACGTAATCTGGTCCGGTACTTATGGAGATTATGGGATGGAGATGCCGACCGCAGATCCTAACCAGGAGTAATTAGATAACCCCGGTATTCGCCCTAGGTCCTTGGACCTTTTTAGACCAAAAGAATAATTTTTCGCGAAAAGAATTGAAAAGGTTTCGCGCCAGATTACCTATGGCGAAACTACTTATAAATTCCGGTTCCAATAGCACTCTGTACTTAAAACACAACAAAAAAGAGCTCTATTCCGGGCTGTCATCCACTATAAAAATTATGTAATAATTTTTATAGATTTTTGGTTCGAAAGAGGAATTATGAATTTTGCACGAAATGATAAATAAAGGTTTTACCCAACGAAATCCGGCGAGAAATAAAGTTGAGGCCGGCCTATTCCCAATTCCTAACTGCCTGCGGTATAGTGCACCTCTAGACAGCTGATTTTCTAGCTTTTACCGAATCAAACCAAATGTACAGTCTTAGGCGCTGATAAAGTCGGAAACGACACGCCATGTAATTATAAAGGCTACTCTGCCACCAAGCTAAACTAATAATCGTAGGGGGAATGGCCTACAGTAATATATGAAGAAAAATATTGTATAATGTTTTTATAACAAAAATGGGTGCTGCTTGCACATAGATTTTTCGGGTCTCCGCACAGGCTCAACGTGAATAGCGGTCAAACGTAAAAATTGATAGGGGACTTGTAGGGGTTCCACAGTAAAAGTCGCATCTTCCTATCCCTCGCGACACGTAGCGACAAGAGTCCAACCAATTGACACTGCGTGGTCGGAATGCCTCCGCATGTCGTACTATCGATGATCTGAAAATATGGCTGGATCGCCAAAGTCGAACCAAAAGACCGGATGGTCGGAATAGGCGCACTAAGGTGCGCAATGGCCGTACAATTAACGGCACGTGTAGATACACTATCTACAGATCTAGTATACAATCAATCCCCAGCGTTTTTTAGCTGATCCATATGTAGCAGGAGTGCTACTACACAGCTAGAAATGCCTACTTTGAAGTTTAACCCGTGACGTTGATGTTTCATTGTTTCTTAATATTATATAATACTTTGCGCAGTTGTGAGCAAGAGCCCGAGTAGTCGATTAGTACTACACACGCGAATCAGAGCGGAAGATCCGGGAAACCGGTGCGGGTAAAATTTTGCTCACGTAACGGTGGGAGGGCGGCGCCCCCGTTACACATATAAGCCACAGTAACCAAACTTTACAATGAGATAACTATAAGCCTATTGTACTAATCTGGCAAAATTGATTAACTTACGGTGTAAACTTACTGCTTTACACTCACGGTTTACAACGTACTAACGGCATCTAAAAATTGTAAACGATTCGGTGGGTTTCAAACAAAGCAGTTTTTTGTGGTAACTCATTCAACATCCTACATTAAACAAATAACTAATAATTTATTAGATAGAACTAACGCTTATCACACTAATATTAAAATGAGCAACTAATTTCGAAAATGGGCAAAACAATTTCACGGAGCTGGCATAAATTGCGCTATGTCCTTTAAAATACGTTCGAATTTGCAATCATCCTTCTGCACGCGCTTTCGCCACATAAATTCACATAAATAGCTATCTAACAAGTCTCTGCTTGTACCACACCTCTTTTTATTTGAGCTTTTTGCTCTAGCCCACATTGATTCTACTTTTTGCGTGTTAGCACCAGTACCTGGGTCAACAAAATTAAACGAGTGATTAACCGACAAATGAGTAAAACCGGCATCTTTACTAGTACGGTAGGATGCCCATTGGTCGGACATAATCACGGTCCCCGGACGAATGCACTCTTTAATAAGTTTTATCAAAGTATCCGCAGTACGGTCGAGTATAGCATAAAGGAAACACTCACTGGTTTCCCTACAAATACCACCGAAAACCCATTGGGAAGGCAAAACACGACCCAATGAGAAAATGACGATTCGTCAATTTCCACAGTCAATCCTGCACCACCAATCATAATCGGATTTTGCAGCAAAGTCCAGGCACACACCTCTCTCATAAAATTATTCCAGTCGATAACAGTCTTGTGGCTAATCAACAATTCCCTTTCGCAAAATTCCACACTCGTCATCTCATGCGCCCAACAATAGGTAAACAAAATAACATCCTTGAAAGATAAATTAGTATTCTCCAACCACGTGTCCTTTTTAAGCGGAATATCTTGCCGACATTCTCGGGCACGACATCTCCACCTGTCCCGCGTGTCACAAAGATTCATAACATGTCCATTTCGACAAAAGCGGCCACTCGACAAAATATCGTATTTTTGTAAAAAGTGTACTGTGGATAATTTATCAGGCAAACTTCTGTCCAAATCCAAAAGTCGCATTTTTCGCTACATACACAATACCGCTAATTTATCCCTATCATCCAAAAATGTTTAAACCAACTAAGTTTACACCACTGATATTGAGTGTTAGTTTACACTGTAGATCACTATTTTTATTGATGTGAGTCAGAACGTGTTTGATAATTTTTGTGTAAAGTTTGGTCACTGTAGCTTATATGAATCGGCTAAAAACGGTGGGGGTAAATTGTATACTAGATCCCCAAATTATTCCAAAAAGTAATAGCCGAATATCTCAATATAAATCGATGTGTCATACAAAACAAACTTACGAAACACAAATAGTTTAATTATGGTAATATGGTAAAATCCTCTAAGCATGAAGTTACTTGATTCACCTCTGCTGTAGGTGCAGGTGCCTATCTCCCGATTCACAGCCCTAGGCCAGGCCAGCGCGTCTGAACTAGACTGAGTCTGGGTCACGGGGCCGGTGTGACTGCACAGAAAGCTGTTACCATCCGCCACACAAGTGCAGCTTCCCTTTACTGCTTTCTCGACCCGGGGTGGTCCTCAAAATTATCCACTAAAGTACCGTGTGACCTAATGCGAATTTCCTTAAAAATTGAAGATTGACCGCTCAGGACGTGCAGGGTGAAGTATCTATTGATTGTAGATCATTAGTTTTGAGACAGACAAACAGTCGGTATCTTTATCGTATGATAGGGTTGTCATAAAAAGACTTGTGATCGAGATGAACAGAATTCCGTTCGTTTGACTTTTCTCGATTTTTCAAAGGCTTTCTTTTCCGATGAGTTGAAATTTGATTATTTTACTTTGAAGTTATTCAGACAAAAAATAGACTGTCAAACACAGAGGAGAATGCAGTTGAGTTCATTTGTAGCCTATGATGTTGTGATTTGGTTTTCTTTCTTTCTAACCCTTAATTTGCTGCCACTTCAAACATTTGCTTCATTGATGAGCACTTGGTTCTTTCCTTGGTGACTGCCCAGGAACATCCATCCATTAATTTTTTTTCTAGTAGGGTGATGGATGATCCAAAACACAAGGCGAAAACCACTTGCGTATTCTGAGGGTGACGCTTGACCTTTATTGTTGTGACCTCTACAGTCCCGATGACCTCAACTCAATTAAAAATATTTGGTGAATAAAGAAAGAGGAACCGCAGGAACGTAATTTTCAAGTGCATTTTACCAGCAAAAATGATTCAACAAACGAAGGATATCTGGGGTTCAATACCGAATAAAAATTATTAAATTTGCTAAATAGATGACTTCTGTTTACAAGCATTGGTTCAAGCTAAAGGCTGTTGGATTTGCTTTTAAACAATTCTTTTTTGTTGACTGTTAATTGATGATACTTGTTAATCTTGGCTCCGCTTAATTTTAAAATTTTTGATTAATAATTAGTTAAGAATTTACGATTAAAACAGTCACTGCGTTTAAATTGTTGGTGGCCTTAAACTTTTGAGCGGCACTGTAACTAAGCCTAAGCCTAAGCCTGAATTACAGGAAGTGTATTTTGTTCCAGCTTAAGATTATTATGGGAGCTAATTGAAACTTGCAAAGACTACTGATGCAATTACCAGACTGAAGCGCCTTGAAAAATTGTTTATCTAAGAATTTCCAAATTTTAATTTGCAGCCGGATGACTCAGTGGTTAGAGCGACTGACTACCAATCAAAGATCTCAGGTTCGAGCCCCAGTAACTCCAAAATTAATTTTAGGAAAAAGACAATAATCGATCGGAGAAATTGTAAAAATCGATGTGAGGTATAACGGACGAGTACCGAAAAGGAAAAATGTATAGCACAAATTTGTAACCAAAAACGGATGAACAATGGAATAGCACAACAGCTGAAAATCACACAAACTCATCATAAAAGTTTTTAAGACGCTGTAGCTATACATGACCTTGGGGGGAATGGGGGTTGGGGTTCTCCATTCGGGAAAATTTTCATCCATCCACAAATTTTTTCACCCCCCTAGGTGCTTTTTAAGCGTTTTTAGCTGTGTATTTGCTCAAAAGTGTCAAATTTTCGGCGTTTCGCGCTATACACAAATGTCTTTAACTATATTTTGTTCAATCTACTCAATTTTTTTATTTATGAAATTTTTTCGTATTTCTGCTACCAAAGAAGACACTCCAAAATTTTACCCCCTTCCCCAGAATTCCCATGATGTGTATATTAGGCTGTAGCTATCGCATATTCAATGAAAAATTGTCATAATATATTATTATTGTTATTATTATTATTATTATTATTATTACTATTATTATTATTATTATTATTATTATTATTATTATTATATTACCGTTCCGAATAAGAAAAAACGTCCTTCCGGGGGAACAATGTGATCTGCATACTAAACCTTAGCTTTTGCGGCATGTTGGAATCTCGTTTATTCGTTTTCAAGATTCGATAGACCTTCACTAATGCAGTTATATTTGTCAATTTATTGTTATTGTAGGTATTCTTTCAATTTTAGCATCACGAGCAAACATATTGCAGTTACTAAGTGATTTCTCCGAATCTCGTAAACTTAGCACCGATGACAGTAAGCAAAGTAATGTGGCCCTGATGCTTCAAGGTCAAATGGATATGTACGACGCGGACGTTGAGCGCAGACGTCATGTATTTTTGGAAGAGGCCCAGACTAACGTGTCTGCTGTAGTTGGTGTAAAGAAATCGGCTACCAGAGTAATGAATAAATTGTTTTAATATGCAATCAATTAGTCTGATCGACGTGAACATTTTAGAGATTGATACATGTGGAATGCAGTTTTGGAAATAAAGTCAATTCAATATAAATACTTTGCCAATTGTTGAATTGCCCTTCAATATAACGATTATGTTTATAAAAAACCATATCGAGAGAGAGATCGTGCAAACTTTACTACGGGCATCAATATAGTCTGTTTCATTTTTTTCTACTAAATTGAGGTCATTCCTTAACTTGATATTAAAATATAGAATACTAGCAAAGAAAAATGCTCCGATGGAATAAAAAAGACGAATGTACTTGAGATAATGGATTATTAAGATTGTAAAAGGAGGGGACTAGGTAAAAGCTACCTATGTATATGTCTAAAGTTGCAAAATCTGTTAAAAATTAGACTTTTTCTAAGCAAAACAAAAAATCGAAGTAAATTCTGCGGCCTGCAGATTGAAATAAACTATTAAACCAAAACACGATTGAAAAAGCATCAAGTTAGCTATGCAGTAGCTATGGAAAAGTAGATGAGTAAAGTAGGAGCAACTTTGTAAGCCAATTGAATGAAATAGCAAACGTCGATGCATTCAAGACAATCAAAGAAATTGTTGGTTTAAAGCAGTAGGAAACGCGTAAGCTCATGTGAAACAGATGAACGATTGTGTGTACTAAGTAATTGACGCCAAGTTTGCGGGTCTTTTGAACAATTTCCCCAACACCGTCTTTTGAGTGACGAAATAAAGATACAGTAATCAAATTTTAGGTATGAATGTAAAATACCTTTATTGACTTCTGCACAAAAAATTAGCAAAATACGATGTAAACTGATGTTTATACTGAGTTTCAATTGTAGTTTACAACACGTTTTATATTTACTAAACTGAATTTATGGTTGCTGCCGGCTGGCTTCGTAAACCACTTATGCGATTTCTAGAATTATATAGAATTTTACTGGATAAGTCGTCGGCTGTAAAATTTCTACAAGATCGCGGAATACTTTCCAATGGTCTATTTTGTCGTAATGGCCACAAAATTGACCATTAGTTTAACTGATAAAGAGGATCGTAACAAGAACGAGAATCGTTTGTCTGAAAAGATAATGAAAGATATTGCTTTATTCATGCTCGCGCCGTAAATTTGCGAATTTATAAATGTGGTCATAATATTCTATAATTTATTTATACTCGTTAAATAGAAGTTGAATAGTTGTGCGTGTACATAAAATTTCAATTTTGTGAAATGTTTTTACCCCAAGAAAAACGGTGGGCGAAATTTTCTTATAAACAATTTTTATGTCTATTTAGTCTCGAACTTTACACTGCCAGATGTGCACTTTACGACAAAACTTAATTATTTTGCAGGTGTAAAGACAAAAAGTCATAAGTTAGTTGTATGTAAACTTTCGTTTCTGCAGCTGTTATGGATCGGCTAAAAAACGGTGGCGGGTAAATTGTTCGAAAGATCCAAGTTTGCTTGCTATAATGCTCATCATAAAATAAAACACCTTTAAATACAATTGCAGATAGTTTTTGATCAGTCACGATGTGAAGCAAGTCAGCGTTGCAACTTACAAGCAGTTCACAAAAAGTATACATTTTAGATCGTATTTATACACTCTTATGTGAAGCATTGAAAATGATTTAAAGAAGATTATATTTCTTCAGAGGCCGCAGAATATACTTCGATTTTTTTGCGTTCCTTAGAGAAAGTCTGATTTTTAACAGATTTTGCGACTTTAGACATATATGCACGTATTTAGCTTTTTCCTAGTACCCCTCCTTTTACATCTTTTATAAACCACAATCCCAAGTATTTTCGTTTTTTTTGTTCCATCGGAGGATTTTTCTTGGATCTAGTATACAATTTACCCGCCACCGTTTTTTAGCCGATTCGAATAAGCTACAGTGACCAACACTGTAGATTCAAATAAGCTACAGTGACCAACACTATTTTTATTGATGCGAGTCAGAACGTGTTTGATAATTTTTGTGTAAAGTTTGGTCACTGTAGCTTATTTGAATCGGCTAAAAACGGTGGCGGGTAAATTGTATACCAGATCCTTTTTCTTTGCTAGTGCCTACTTTTAGTTAGCATGATTTTTAATAAATCAGTAAGTAAACGCATACGGTAACATGCCACAATAATGACAGCAGTCCAAGAACGCTGAAAACAATATCGTTCTTAACATCAGCATTATCTTTTTTAAGAAGACAACCTTACCTTATTCAAACAGATCAAAAGTTTTCAGCATAAACTTTACGCAAATATTAGGTTTAAAGAACACTTACGCTCAGATTCGAAATCCTGACGTTACATGGAACACTTAGAAAACAAAATTAAGCTTCTGCAACCTCTAAAACTAAATTTAATTTTCAGTGTAAACTTTACATAACTACTGAGTTCAAAGAAAGCATACAGTCAAATTCGTAATAATGACCTTACAGAACATAATTTGAAAAAAATTCACGTTTTGCACCGCTCTGGAAGTAAAATAAATTTGTAGTGTAAACTACACATTAATAATAAATGAATAGCGCAAGCTTTGAATAACTACATTTAGAGAAAACTAACAGTCAGATTCGTAATTGTGACGTTACGTAGAACATTTTGGATAAAAGCTTCCGTAATGCTCTTGAACTGAAGTTAATTGCAGTGTAAACTTTACACAACCACAGAGTGTAAAGAAGATTTTAGTCGGATTCGTCATTTTGATATTACGATCAACATTTATGAAAAAATTAAGTCTCCACAATGGCTTGAATACAAATTCACATTAGATGTAAACCACTTAACACCACTCTTTAGTGTAAACAAACGCGCCCGACTGGCGTATCACGTTTGATTTCTCGTATATTTTTAGACTCCAGATCATGTTTAGTCTCATAACTGGAGAACTTGGCAGAAAAAACAAGACAGAAACTCGTTTAACATACCCAAATTTTTGACTTTACGCCTCCCGAAAAAGCTAAATATTAATGTAAATAAACGCAATTTGCTGTGACGTGTACCCCTTTGAAAGTACTTTATTTTTATTTTATTCGACCTATCCCGACTTGTAAACAGTGAAAGTAGCGAACAAAAAACGGACAAAACGTATTTTCCATCATCCACCACATTGTAAAGTTTGCAAATCTGTACCTAATTTTCCATTGAGTGTAAAGAAATTCGGTTTGGGCCAGTTTGTAGCCTTTAAATTGTAGTACGTTAGTATGTGGAAAACTTCTGTTCCGCAAAATATCTGAGATATTTACCAATCAAAATACGGAAAAAAGGTGTTTTTTCGTCCATTCCGCAACCCTGATTTCGAATTTTACACCCCCATAAATAACTCAATATTGCGTTTTTTAACGCGGTTTGCTGTGACGTGTAGTCCTTAAAACACACTTTATTATTTTTGTATTTAATTTATCCCGACATATAATCGGAGAAGTTGGTGGATAAATCTTAGACAAAATCGGTTTTTTACATTATCTTCTTGTGTGTAAAGTTTAAACCCCTAGATCTAACTTCATATTGAATGTACAAAAGTTTACTTGTAAGCAGAAAATAGCCCTTAAGCCGTAGTACTTTTCTCCGAAAAAATTGCTTGGGACTCATAACCGGAGTTGTTGGCAGACATAAAGAATGCAAAAACGCAACCAAAATATGTCTTTACAACAGCAAATGTTTACACTCTTCACACTCCTTTTCGAGAACTAATGCGAAATTTAAAAACAACAAAATACCATTAAATTGTTTGAGGCATGTATGCTGAGTTGTGTACAAGGTGGCTAACAAACCGTCAAAGATTTGTATATGTTATAACGTTACGCCAAAACGTTAGTATTACGATATTTTGAGCATAATTTCTATCATTGAAATAATATTGCATGCTTTACATATGTTACTCTGCCCTGTCATGTACATAAGTTGAAATTAAGCATCTCAGCTATTTTATCTAAGGCGACCGATGACGCCTTGCCTTACACACCTGAACGATTAAATTGGAACGCGATAACAAAGCGTATGGCTAGTAAGAGCAAAGCTAAAGTGGAGAGCCGGGCTAAGCCGGCTATTAAATCCAAAACTCTCGCCGTGAAACAGCCGTTCTTCGCCAGTAGTACACCATCATCTTCTGTAATCAAAGTAAGTAAATATTAAACTATTGCATGCAAAACTATCATCAACTTATGTTATTTTAAAGACCATTTACTTTCGTAATCTGTAAGTAAATTTTTATTATACAATAATTTCCTATAATTCTGCAGCTAACTTCAAAAAGTGACCGATTTTTGTCGACAGAATTTTTGCTTTGAGTTGTGCTACCCGTGGACTGGAGCAACAGCAAAAACGACTTAGAAAATTTCATTCATTTCGGAATATAGTGGGATACATTTTGAATCGAACCTTATTTGCTCAGAAACCAACGCGTATCAATTAATTGCGTCTCGTTACTTTTAAGGATTTTACATAAAATCTAAAACTATTTCACGAAACGTTGCGCATGCATCAAATCAATAAATAGAGTAATACGTCAAGTTTTACGGTACCAGATTGACTGTAGATGCCTAAAAGCCGCATTTAGCCGATTGCTTGATAACTGAAAATGTTTGTTTTCCACAATGTTTCGTGTGCAGCAAAAATTAATTTTAGTTTTTCGACTCTTCCAAACGACAATTCATTAAGCCATTTATTTAAAACGGTCTTGCGATGTTTTTGTCATCAAATGCGCGTTTTATATCGACTTCAGGCTTAGATTATTTGAAGTGATGTACCACATTTGTCATTTTATCGAATTCCTGAAAAAGGACTAAAAAATTAACTTCATAACATTATACACTGTAATTGTCATGTTTCGTGCTCTCTAAGGTGCACCTTTGTATATGACAACTTTTTACATCCTAAAGGTAAGCAAAACTAGCATGAGCTAAGTCAATTTTTCATTAGCTTAAAATTGGCCCCAAAAATGTGAATAGAGGTAATTTTCGTACCTGCTTTTTTGCTGCTCGAAAAATCTTTAAAAGATACGTGCATCTACCCGGAACGATCTAGGCAAACACGTAGCTATGGACGGACGGACATACATGTAACGGCTCAAAATTCAAATTAAGGGATCCCCGGCCATTTGTAGGGGGAGTAGATGCCTTCCAATTTTTGTACAAAAGCGGCCAAAAAATTTAATTATCTCCAAAAATGGGAATCAAAAAGTTTCTGGCTTTGGGAGATGGGGGCTTTGGGTGGGGATCCCTATCCCCCCTGTTAAATGTATGGCTGTGGAAGGATAGGAGGGACTAGTACCCCAAAGTTTTGGAAGTATGAGTACTTTCTACAAGTGTCCCCCAAAGGATAAAATTGAAAATTCTTGAAGCGCATTTGAAAGACTGTCAGAATAGATTTTTGCACACTTTTGAGCTACTAATCCCAAAATTTTCGGGCGCTTCGCGCTGGATTTATTGTTTTTGTACTACTTTTGTTTTCTGAGCAGCCCGAGTTTCAGCAAGACGTAATGAATGCGTCAAACTTTGGTTGCGCGGAATTTTTCATTTTCTGTATTGTTTTTCTCTACAATGTACTAATTGAGTACAAAACGGGTTAAGCACATGATCAAGCTTGGGCATAATGTTTCGAAATGTTTTGTAAAGTCGTTTTACGCAACTTATTTGATAGATTTCTAGTTAAATTTATTTGAAGCTTTTTAAAATTTTTCTCTTCTCCATTGGTAGAGCTCGGTGAGAAACGCTTAAAGAACACCATCATTTTTGCTCATCTACTAGTAGTTGTTGAGATACTTGAGTTCAAAATTTTAGTCCCCCCAAATTCAGAAGGCCAGCTACGTGCCTGGATCTAGAGACTTAAGCGTAAAAAATCCGAGGAAAGTAAACTTATGCTAGGACGGAACTACCGTGAAAATTACTCTTTTCAGCGTTCATAATATTCTGTTGCTTTTGTACTTTGTACCCTTACACACGTACATAAGTATAAATTTAATTAACTTTGTGAGCAGCGTATTATCATAACAATTGGTATATTGAAGAATTTGATACGAGCGAAAACTTCCGAACATTCTTGTCGCATTCTAGAGACTTTTACAATATGGCATCTTTTTTCCTAATCAGAAGTCAACTTGGGGTCCTTAGCTGGTTTTCATAGACCATCTCCTGGAGTCCACCCCACCAAGTGAGTTGGTATTCCAAAAAGTCTGTCAGAACTGTTTGAGAATTTGTTCCTTGTCCTAGATGCTGTTGACTTTTTCAAAACATTGCCTCTGGGAATCAGCGATAGAAGTGTTCTATCTCCTGCACAACTTTATAAATGCATAGTATCCAAAATCGCTGTTTTTGAATGTGAAAACTAGAATGCCCGTTCAAATAGCCCGGCTCCTTAAATTTTTCCAATTTTTTCGCGATTAGCGACAGAGTATTCTCAATTATTAGCAAATGAAAAATCATTTGTGTTCCGCTTACATTGACTAGAGTGGAAGCGATTTCAAGCGAAATTCCAAACCTTTTTTTGCGTTGAAACATTTTGTTTACACTTTTGTGTAAACCAAGAAATTGCCATGGTGTCAATAATTTTAACAGATTTGTGTAGATCAAACGGTCTTTTATTCTGTAAAGTTACTTTAAAAACAAAATAAATAAATAAGCATTAAAAATGTCAAAGATTGACAATAACTCAAATTTTAGATTACGTTAGCTTGTCTTTAGTATTTGGAGAACATGAAAGAATATGCTCAGTATCGGAAACTGTATCATAAGCATTTGTTCTTGAGAGCTTCAAATATATCATGAAGCGTCTCAACTTCTTACAACATTAATAATGCAAAGTACCAAAAATTGCACTTATTAAATGAGTATACTGCAATGCTTGCTCAAAATAGCCTTGCACCCCAACTTTTCTCAATTTTTCATAGATGGCGACATGATATGCTAAAAGCATTTACAAAGTGAAAAATCTCTTGTGTCCCGTCCGCTCATGTTGACAGATCGAAAGGATTTAGCGCAAAATTTTATAATTCTTAAAGCTATAACATTTTGTTTACACTTCTGTGTTGACCGAAATATTGACACTGTGTCCATAATTTTTGCACGTCTTGATAGAGAATTAAACAGTCTTTTATTCTGAAAAATTCCGTTAGCATCTTTAAATATACAAGAATAAGTAAATAAAAAGCGATAGCTAGTAAAATGTCAAAAATGACAAAAACCGAAAATTTGGTTTACGGTAACTTTATAAATTTTGGTTTTCGACCCAAATAAATATCAGATTCGTTCTGAAAGTTCAAACTTGTATTGCATGTATTTTTGTAAGTATGATTGATTCTGACTTGCTCTATCAGTGGTTGACTTTCTCAGAAATTGTGTCTGAAGCGCTGTGCTGTTATGAATAAATATCCGTTTTAGATTACGCCTGATCAGCCGTCTGATGGGATCTCTTCGACTCTGTCTCTTACTGCTCCTACGATTAGTGCTCCTTCGATTACTGCTCCTTCGATTACTGCTCCTCCGATTACAGCCCCTTCGATTCCTGTTATACCGTCTGCTGCGGAGGTTTCTTCGGACACTGGCTCTACGGATTCATCGTCTTCTGATAGGGAAACGGGCCGTCTTACTGACGTGATAGAGCAGATCGTCTCGGTAAAGACTTTTCTTGTCGAATATCGTTATTTTGTGGTTCAAAGGGTCTAATTCTGTTTAGTATGCAATCTACTGAGCTTGAAGTCGTTATAGACCGAGATTGGTCGAAAAATGCAACATGTTCTAAATACCCTATTGCTAACTTATACTAAACTGCATGAAAAAAGAATAGAGCAGCACTTATCTCTGACCATCCTTAATCCGCTTGAATTTTGCAAATTTTACAGCGGTTCGCACTGGATTTTCGCTCAGAAGTAATATTGAGGAAAATTTTAACATTCACTTTTCTCTCGCAAAATTCCGAAAAATCCGCGAAATTCCGAAAAATCCGTGCACGAAAACGCTATTTTTCATGTGCATAGCAGAGCCCTGCGCGGGCCGAAATTTTTTGATCCGCCCCGCCCCGCCAAGAAAGAAATAAAGCCCTGCCCCGCCCCGCAGCTCCTTAGACCCGCCTCCGCCAGTAATGTTACAAAAATTAGGCCCGCCCCGCTCCGCCCGCAAAATTTTTCATGTACTATATGTATCCATTTCTGGTCGAAAAGGAGCCAGAATGCAAGAAGATAAAGAACCGGATAATGAGCATACGTGGGCAGCAAGAAAATTCTGCGGGGGGGGGGTCTAAGATTTTTTGAAGGTCAAAAAATGGCCTTAAAAATGGTGATATGGCGATAAAAACACCATTTTTCGACGTTTCTCATCAAGCACTATCCATTGGCATCAAAAAATTGCGAAAAAAACGAAAAAATTTTCAAAAATTGATTTCTGGGGGGTCTTTTGATTTCTGGGGGGTCTTTTGTTTTCTGGGGAGGGGGTCCAGACCCCCCAGATCCCCCCCACACCCATATTATTAATGAGTGATACAAAATCTTCAATGTAAATGAGTGCAATGCAATTTTGTAAATTGAATAAGAGCTAATGTCTTACAGCAATAAACTTTATTGGAACAACAATGATGTTACTGTGATAGGTGTAGTTATAGTCTGTTTCACAGAACCTCAGTCATAAATTTTGAAACTATCTACGGCAATAAGCTGACAGATTGTGATTATAGCATTGATCTGATATATAAATATCGTAACCCTCGGCCTACTGTCGACGAAAATTCTTAGAATTTATGCATGAAGTTATGTGAAACGGACTATAGGTATGTAGGTAAGCTGCAAAAGGCATAATCTTGCACTGCTGATTGCTCAAATTCTGAGGGGTCTGATGGGGCGAAATCGCCAAAAACTAGCACAACAAAATCAATTTTGGGGGTCTGCTGGATCCCAGGGGACAACCCAGATCCCAATGCTCGCCATTACTCAAATCCTATAGGTGATAGTCTACCTTATGTAAGGACGTAGTGTGTACCTACATATATGTAGGCATAGGTGGGCAGCACCGAAATTCTGGAGGGGGGTGAAAAAATTTCTGGGGGGGGGATGAAAAAATTTTTAAAGGTCAAAAAATGGTCTTAAAAGTGGTCGTATGGCAAAAAAACACCATTTTTCGACGTTTCTCATCAAGCACTATCCAATGGCATCAAAAAATTGCTGAAAAAGCAAAAAAATTTTTCTGGGGGGTTATTTTGATTTCTGGGGGTATTTCAACTTCTGGGGGTGCATGCCCCCCAACCCCCACGCCCACGTGTGTATGTAGGTACCTGCCTACCAATATATACAGGGTGTTTCAAAAAAAAACGAAACCCATATCAGACCTTGTAACTTCTGAACGAATCGCTCAATTCGAATGCAACTTGCTTTAATCAATAGATAAAAACCTTCGTAATTATCTTGCAAAGTTTTCGTTTTCGCAGCTTCATTTGTTCTTGTACAACGCGCATTTGGGTAGAAGTCGTTTTTTCATTAAATACAATGTGTCGTAAGAAATGAATGTGTTTGCGACGTTGTAGCTTTAGATCGAGTGAATATTTTAGAATACGGTTCGCTTCAATCAAAAGCTCATTTATCTAGCTAGTTGCCTCTAAATTTTACTTTTATTTTGTTTGTTGGTTCAAGAGCTATTGAGCTCTTGCCTAAGGTCACTCCCTCGGCGATTGAGCCAGCAATGACAAAATAAGCAGCGAGTTGCTTGCGCTTGTGAATGACCTAAGGAATGACATTTGGCGAAAGCTCAATAACTCTCGAACCAAGTAGCGAAATAGTACGAAAATTTACAGGCTAACAGCTATACAAACAGGCTTTTGAATAGAGCAGACCGTATTTTAAAATGTTTACTCGATTAAAAGCTACAACGTTGCAAACACATGATTTATTTCTAAACACGCATTGTATTTAATGGAAAAAACGACTTTTACACAATTGCGCGTTACACAAGAACAGAGCAAGCTACGGTTACGAAACTCAGCAAGTTTCTTACGAAGGTTTTTGTCTATCGTTTAAAACAATTTGCATTGAAATTGAGCGAGCCGTTGAGAAGTTACAAGGTCAAATATGGGTTTCGTTCGTTTTTTTGAAACACTGTATATATGTAAGCTTATGCATGGTAAAGCTGGATTATTTCAATTTGTATTATTTTAACAGCCCCCCATGTGTTCCATTTCATTAAGTATTTATTCAAAGGATGAGCAGCAGAGCATTACTTAGAACTATAGTCTATTTCGCGAAACCTTGTGCATGGAAATCAATTTTGCGCACGTATCCTTTTGCACAACAAAAATTCAAAAAAAAGGCAAGTGCCCGCCCCCGCCAGCCGTGTGACCCGCCCCGCTAAAGCCCGCGCGGGCCTGCGGGCGGGGCGGGCCGACCCGCCCCGCGCAGGGCTCTGGTGCATAGCAGATTAGTATTTTTGGTTCCGGAAAAGCTGGGGTGTTACGACGACTACCCTTTACGAAAATCAGTGTATCCATGGCTGAAAGCGTGCATACACCGTCATTAAAGAAAAATGCCTCAAAAGTATTTCTTAAATGGAACAAACCTGCTACATCTTCATTTTGTGGATGATTGCAAACACTAGAGAGGATTTTTCCTCTTTCAGCTCTTTTTTATATTATACTGTAACATTGATTTTCTTCTTTTAAAGATACTATATGTGCATGGGGAGATTTGGACATTGAGCTTTAAAGCATAAATGGTCAATTTTAAAAAATGCACAAATGAAACCAGAAAACGGTCAAAATTAAGCTATTGTTTCAAAAACCGGTAGGTAGGAGCCCTTGAAATTATCTGTTAACTTTGAAAAAAGTCTCAGGCTATTTTAATCGTAAAGACAGTTTTTGTGGCCGATTGGGCTCAACAAAACTGCTGATGCCTTTGACCGAACTGACCCCGACTGACATGCTGTGCTTTTTTGCTTAACTCTCCGCATCCTGGCTTATGATTTTTTATGCCATGACTAAGGCTGCAAAGCAAAAAATGAAGGAAAATTTCTTAAACCATTTGTGCGCTTTCGACAACTTGTGAACAAGTTCCAGCGATTTTATCTCCAATGTCACATTTTCCGACTAATATACTATGATAGTTTATAGATTTTTATCCTTTGTCAATTAGAGCTTGAGCATGTACGCTACCGTCAAACTGACAACAGCCTTCCTTAGAATCGACCTCTATATTTTTTGAGCAATCAAATATGTTCATATGTACATGTACATAAATAAATTGGAGGTACCAAGTTACAGAAAGTAAGGACAATGTTGGTATGGAAAACTATATTTCGTCATTGTTTCGCATTGAGCGCTATCTGTTGGTATTGAGAAATCGTGAAAAGCAAAAAATTCTCAAAAATATGATAAATGATGTTCGCGAGATTTTTGCCTTTCTCGGGCGTCGAGCCACACTCCCATAAGATTATATTTAATTTATTTTTTATCTGATTTGGTAGGATGCACAGAACCCGGAAAAAGCCAAACAGCAGGAGGTTGAACTCAAGAATTTGTCGATTGAAGCCATGATTGCTATGTCACGTACGTAAATTGATACATTGCATAATGTATGTATGTAGGTAGTAGGGATGTGCCGGGTACCCGGACCCTGAGCCGAACGGTCGATTTCCCGACCGAAATTTTTGACCCGGACCCGATGTTATCAAAAACTTTGGACCCGGACCCGAGGTTGTGCAAAATTGTGGACCCGGACTCGGACCCGACCTTAAGAGGTATCGGGTTCGGGTCCAATCGCGCCTTTTGCACTAATTTTTGACTATAATTATTCAATTTATTCGAATTTTTATCATAATTAATCGAAATATTTTATGTTTTTACATATCAGAAATCGTCAGAAGCACCAAAAATTTATGTTTTTGACGCATATCCACCATTTATGAGCATGCGCGGATTTAGATAGGGGCAGGGGCGACCGCCCCTCCCCCGTCGTCAAAAAATATTGGGTGCAATAGAGAAAAATGTGTATTTTTTAATGATTTTAGCCATTTTTATAACGATTTTTCCAATTTTTCCGGCGCTTCGCACCGGGTAGTTTTCTTAAATGACATAACTGACTTTCTTAGAGCTCTGAAAAGTTTATTTTTACGTCAGAAAAGTACTTAATGCACAAAATAGATTTTTTAGCTTTTACGATGATTTCTCGAGTATTTTTTGGTGCTTTGTGCCGATTTTCGTACTAATTTTGTGCGTTTTCCGTGGCAAATTTCGAAAATTTTCACCTTTTTTCGGATCACAAATGATTCTGTCTATCAAAAGACATCAAAAACGCTATTTTAAGCATAATGGACGGATTTTTTGGGCAAATTTGGTCACTTTTAAGGAAATTTAGGGTTCTTGCCTCTGTCAGAAAATCCTAAATCCACCACTGTTTATGAGCCGAAAAGGCACTTTAAAAAATTTTCGGATATGTTCCCCCTTCTCCCGAATTCTATGTTGTGCATGTCTGTTCAGGACGTCAGGATTTCGAATTGACCTCGATTCATGTTGTATTTCATAAATGGAAATTTTTCGACAGTTTCATTCTTCAAGTTAGCACGCAAAGGATTACATATGATTTCAGCGCCGCTAAAAAAACATTCCGAGTTTACACTTGCTGGTGATTTGGCCTCTACATCAGATATAATTCCTGCTTTGCATATCTTTAAAAAGCTGAAAAATTGAGCCTAGAATTATTAGAATGCGGAACATTTTTGGCGCTCTGCATTAGATATAATTCCTGTTTTGCATATCTTCATAAAGCTACAAAGTTGAGTTTAATCGATAAAAGTCTAAAAAGGTTCGGGCGCTTGGCGCCGTATTTTTATAATATGTACGTCTTTGACATTGTTTATCCTCGAAAAAGCTGCAAAATTGAGTTTAAAAGAGTAAAAATGACAAAAAAAAATCTGTCGAATCACTTAATTTTTCAATGCTTTATCATCAAAAGTTGTAGAAGCGATCCAGAAATGCAAAATATGTACGCCAAAAAATGCTCCAGCACGTAAAATCGCACAAGGACGCATTAAATGGATTTTCAGAATTTTGGCGATTTCCCCAGAAATAAAATTCTGGATACCGTAGAACCTCCTAACTTTGGCCTGACTTATATATCTCACTTATACCTTGTCTTCTCCTCTATCATATGCACATTTGCTTTTATCACTGCACTATTTTGTGCTATTACTGTATCCTTTGGTTGACGACATAATTTTTTGTTGCGTTTTCTTAGGTTTCAAATTTTCTCTGGAATCCTCACTTTTTATTTTCTGGAAAACTTTTGTATGTATTGGTAGAAGAAGCACTCTTTAATTTGCCGCATGAACTTTTCCGTAGAACTTTCATGGAGGCTTGGGATAGTGGGTGGCCAAAGTAAGAAACCTAAAATATCAAAAATCACCTAACTTTGGCCACCTCCGAAATTGTAATTAAATTGGGTCTAACATGCTCTAAGATGTTGTTTCTTCAGGAAATAATGTCAAAAATGCGTAATTACGTTTTTTATTTTAAGGAGACATTCAATTTAGTCCTTGAAACAATTCAGAATGATGAAATGAGCATCAATATAATCATCTTTGCGATTTCATTTGTATTTTGTCACCGTTGCTTAGTGCTTGGTCCTATGAAAGGCAAATTTTTTTAAAACACATTTGGTGGCCGGTGTTAGGATACAGACAAGTAATATTGACTTAAATACAATATTTGCACAATTTTCTATATGTTGGCCAGAGTTAGGCGAAACACGCCTAACTTTGGCCAACCATAGGTGGGCGGCACCAAAGTTCTGGGGTGCAAGATTTTTTCAAAGGTCAGAAATTGTGCTATTGTATTGCACAGACTAAACCAATCTTCATAAAAATCACAACTGTAGTAGAAAAATAGTTTTAATTTAATTTAAAATAAGTCGCATTTGATTAACTCCTGTCGTTAAGAAGTTATGATGTTGCAAACATAGCTTGTTTTATAATTTTATCTGCAAAATACTAGAAAAAACGACTTTCAAGCTAGTGTAAACTAATAACAGCTAAACGGGCATATATAGGACTTCACAAAGTTTTTGCAGGGGTCATACATAGGCTACCGCCAAAAATCTTACTAAAAATAGAATTCTGGGGTCTACAGTAATCTGCGGGGGGTATTTTAACTTCTGGGGGGTACAAACCCCTCCCTCCACGCAGTGGCGGATCCAGGATTTTCCTAAGGGGGGCGGTACCCCTAAGGGGGGGCGGAAAAATTAGCCGTTTTAAACCGAACATCGCTCAAAAATCCCTAATTTTGCGCACTATTTTGGGCCAATGGGGGGCGGCCGCCCCCTAAATCCGCCCCTGCCTCCACGCCCATATGTGCTGATATGCGGTTCGTTTTTTAGCCAACCTGGATAAAAAATTCATCTCGATTTTTATGTCATTGTGCAATGTAGCCATACGTGGGCAGCAAGAAAATTCTGGGGGGGGGGTGCAAGATTTTTTAAAGGTCAAAAAAATGGCCTTAAAAATGGTGGTATGGCGATAAAAACACCATTTTTCGACGTTTCTCATCAAGCACTATCCATTGGCATCAAAAATAGCGAAAAAAACGAAAAAAATTTTCAAAAATTGAATTCTGGGGGGTATTTTGTTTCTGAGGGGGTGCATACCCCCACGCCCAGGTGTGAATGTAGCTAAGAAATGTAGGCGGTATGTACCTATCTACTTACCTACCTATGTATACTTACATTAGTGTCACAGTCATAGGTGGGCAGCACCGAAATTCTGGGGGGGGTGAAAATATTTTCAAAGGTAAAAAAATGGCCTTAAAAATGGTGGTATGACGAAAAAACTCCATTTTTCGACGTTTCCCATCGAGCACTATTCAATGGAATCAAAAAATCGCTAAAAAAGCAAAACAAATTTTCAAAATTTGAATTCTGGGGAAGGGGGTATTTTGATTTCTGGGGGGCATACCATACGTGGGCAGCAAGAAAATTCTGGGGGGTGCAAGATTTTTTGAAGGTCAAAAAATGGCCTTAAAAATGGTGGTATGGCGATAAAAACACCATTTTTCGACGTTTCTCATCAAGCACTATCCATTGGCATCAAAAAATTGCGAAAAAGACGAAAAAAATTTTCAAAAATTGAATTCTGGGGGGGGTATTTTGATTTCTGGGGGGGGTATTTTGGTTTCTGGGGGGTGCATACCCCCAAACCCCCACGCCCAGGTGTGGGGCATACCATACGTGGGCAGCAAGAAAATTCTGGGTGGGGGGTGCAAGATTTTTTGAAGGTCAAAAATATGGCCTTAAAAATGGTGGTATGGCGATAAAAACACCATTTTTCGACGTTTCTCATCAAGCACTATCCATTGGCATCAAAAAATTGCGAAAAAGACGAAAAAAAATTTCAAAAATTGAATTCTGGGGGTATTTTGGTTTCTCGGGGGTGCATACCCCCAAACCCCCAACGCCCAGGTGTGGTGCATACCCCCAACCCCCCACGCCCATGTGTGGTCACAGTGTATATAGCATCAGGTACCCAGCACTTCCGCAGTTCAAAAATTTGTAAGGCTTGAATCGTTAGAAAAAATTGATTAGGCGTACATATGTAGCAGGAGTGCTACTACATGTCTAGAAATGCCTACTTTGAAGTTTAACCCGTGACGTTGATTGATGTTTCATTGTTTCTCAATATTATTTAATACTTTGCGCAGTTGTGAGCAAGAGCCAGAGTAGTCGATTAGTACTACACACGCGAATCAGAGTGGAAGATCCGGGAAACCGGTGCGGGTAAAATTTTACTCACGTAACGGTGGGAGGCGGCGCCCCCGTTACATATTGGAGGTCCCAGAGTTCGTTCTCTGGAGTTGTCTGCGCTTACGCTTTCTCCTAGAGGGGAGGAGCATACGTGGGCAGCAAGAAAATTCTGGGGGGGTGCAAGATTTTTTTGAAGGTCGAAAAATTGCCTTAAAAATGGTGGTATGGCGATAAAAACACCATTTTTCGACGTTTCTCATCAAGCACTATCCATTGGCATCAAAAAATTGCAGAAAAAACGAAAAAAATTTTCAAAAATTGAATTCTGGGGAGTATTTTGATTTCTGGGGGGTATTTTGGTTTTCTGGGGGTGCATACCCCCCAAACCCCCCACGCCCAGGTGTGGGGAGGAGTGTAGCAGGAGTGCTACTACACCGCTAGAAATGCCTACTTTGAAGTTTAACCTGTGACGTTGATGTTTCATTGTTTGTCAATATTATTCGATACTTTGCGCAGTTGTGAGCAAGAGCCGGAATAGTCGATTAGTACTACACACGCGAATCAGAGCGGAAGATCCGGGAAACCGGTGCGGGTAAAATTTTGCTCACGTAACGGTGGGAGGCGGCGCCCCCGTTACACATAAAAATAATTGTGCATTTTTTGATGCGGCGCTTGCCATCAAAATATTCCGAAAAAAGACAAGCAAATGTAATTTCAGTCGTCAGAGATCTCTCGATTCAACCCCTAACGGTTACCTATGTTGCTAATATCTTTCGAAAAATTTGCTAGCTAATGAGGAGCTTAAAGTTTAGACCTACCATTAAATTATAAAGATAATAATAAAAGATTTAAAGCTTTAAGAAAAAGGAAAATGTGGTAAATTAAAACAAATTTAAAGGATATGCAATCATCCAATTACATCAGATTGCTTCAAGGTTATCAGTCGAGCATCCAACTCTTTTGATCTTTTAATCAAGGAGTCATTATACATAGCACGTGATCGTCCTATTCTCAATAATAATGTTTCATCATATCCTTTAAATTTGTTTTAATTTACCACATTTTTCTTTTTCTTAAAGCTTAAATCTTTTATTGTTATCTTTATAATTTAATGGCAGGCTTAAGCTCCTCTTAGTTTACAACTCTCGCTTAGCAAGCTCATTTTTCGAACCATTCCTTCATAATCAGTCGAATTTGCTAATATCTGTTTCGTACCTTTGGGCTAGGATAGTGTAAATATATGCTCAAGAGACAGTTCGAAACTGAAGCTCCAAGAAACAATCGTTATATTATCGTTATTTTCAGAAAATAGCTTTTCATTTAGGTAATGACGTGGACAAGTTTGACAAACTGATTAATGAAAATACAAAAGACTCGCTATTTGTCAGCCAGCCTACAGCCGAAGAATTCAGGGCTTGGCATTCAGGTCAACCCGTTCGTGACATTGTCCTTCAGAACGAGATAAATTTATCCAACGCGCAAGTGGACACCCGGGTGTTTTGCCGTGATTGTCGACCCAGACATGCCAACTATGCTTTTCGTAAAAATCCAAACAACTAGTAGACACACCCATCAAAACTGTAGACTTAAATACTTTATTCCGATAGTGTTTCATCCCCAATTAATGATATGCATACCGCATGTGACAAGTGGCGACTCTTTCAACAGATTTGCGTTTTGGTTGATTTGTAATTAATATGTAGCGAATATTACGCCAGTCGCCGAAGTTGTTTGGCGATAGAAAGTTTACTCACTTTGTAATAAGTGCTTACTAATCTAGCATTACATGTATGCATACCAGCGTATGTTTTTCATATCTGTGCTCGATTGAGTCAGTTTGCATTTAATAAAATCCGATCTCGAATTACAAAATATCTTAGGTAAGGCTTACAGATGAGACGACCAAACAACTTTAAAGAAAAACTTGGGGGGGTCATTCATGCCCACGCATGCGCGTGGGGATATGTCTGGGGGGAGGAGGCAAAACACTCCCTCGAAGTTGAAATTCCCATGCAGATTACTGTAGCCCAGCGTTATATTTTTAGTAACACTTTTGGCGAATTCACCCCACCCCCGAATTTTCTCGCTGCCCACGTATGGTTGCCCCGAAAATTTTTTATGAAATATATAGGTACCTTTTTAGAATGGTAGGTATGTAGACGTCAAAAACACTGCTTCTTGACGTTTCGGGAGATCTTCATTCTTATAGT
Source organism: Mermis nigrescens (assembly GCA_036768485.1). Taxonomy (NCBI): domain Eukaryota; kingdom Metazoa; phylum Nematoda; class Enoplea; order Mermithida; family Mermithidae; genus Mermis; species Mermis nigrescens. The sequence continues at coordinate 12,140,342 of JAVLUZ010000157.1, read as the reverse complement.
CGGTTTCATTCCAAACGGCCCATTTTTCGCTAAAGTCTTCTTACTGTAATAGATTTTCAGTGCACAAATGGAATCGTGAATTATGCTCTCGTAATAGCTGGTTGCTTTTAAGCACTTCTAATAGGGCACAATGAACCCCCTTATTATGATTCTATGTAATAGATGTTCTTCATAGTGGTAGCTATGAATGAATATAGTACGTACAAGAGCAAACAATCGAAAAAGTAGGTAAAAATCTGATATGGGGCCTAAAAATATGAAACTTTGGCAAAAATATGCTAAATATGCTATGGAACTAGTTGGGGTAAATTTTACCCACCCCCACAGAATGAATGAAAACCTATCTTATTTTGTTTGTTTCGTGTCTTGCAGCTGTTGGAAGTATTCCCAGCTACTGTATGTAACTAGCTGTCATTTTCTAAAAAACCCAATAAAACCTAAAAACCAAAAAAACCCAAAAATCCCAACATTCAAAGCTGGGTTTTTTCCATCTCTGGCTACCACCCACATAAATCTAAGCCTAATCCTAGTAAAAATAATGAAGTTTAACCAGGGAAGGTGACTTCCAGGAAAAAAATAATTTTTTGAACTCCAGTGAGCGCGCGCGCCATCATATTCCTGTCGTGAACAATGTCTACCACTTCAAATTTCAACTATAATAGCTGTTTTTATAGATAAATGGACCGCGAATCTCATTAAATAAAGTATGTGTAAGCGGTATATGTAAGAATTTGCATCAAAAGATGCAGAAAACAACAACAACAAAAATTCGGCATTGGGCTTCAAAGTGGGTTTTCACTCGCTACAGTGAACCGTAGATGCTTAAAATGCTTATATTTGCACCAGTATTAACTTGCGCATCTAACAAGATATTATTTAACGATTTCTTACAAATAGAAAGGAAAATATGTCGATTTCTCGAACCATACTTTATCCCCATATTTCCGTACAGTAGTGCTGGGGTTTTAAAATACGCATTCGATTGGTTTCGTGTATATACGTACTAGCAAAGAAAAATGCTCCGATGGAACAAAAAAGATGAATATACTTGGAATTCTGGATTATTAAGGATGTAAAAGGAGGGGACTAGGGAGAATCTACCTAAAGTCGCAAAATCTGCTAAAAATCACACTTTCTCTAAGCAAGGCAAAAAATCGAAGTATATTCTGCGGTTAACACATTAGAATAAATATTTAACCATAAAAATGATTGAAAAAGCAGCACGTTAGCTATGCAGCAGCTATGGGAAATGATATCGAGTAACAGTCTTTCTAAGCCAATTGAATGAAATAGCAAACATCGATGCATCCAAAACAATTGCAAGAATTGTTGGTTCAAAACAGTAGGAAACGCGTGAGTTGACTTGAAACAGACTAAATGTAGGTACACTAGCATGCCCGTAACGATTGTGTGCACTAATCAATCGGCCCCTGCAATGCTCATAGCAAAATAAAACAACTTTAAATACAATACCACTTAGTTTTCTTTCAATCAGGATACGAAGATAGTCAGTGTTGTTACTTGCCAGCAATTTAAAAAAAGGAAACATTATAGATTTCGTTTATTATCTGAAATTTTGGAAATTATTTTAAAAAGACACTTTTTAGAGGCCGCAGAATATACTTCGATTTTTGCGTTGCTTAGAGAAAGTGTGATTTTTAGCAGATTTTGCGACTTTAGGTAGTGTCACGCCCGGTAGTGGTCAATATATTAATAATCGTAATACTATAACATACTTTTTTCATATTAGGTTACTCCGCGTGTCTATTTGCACGTCTGTCGAGCCCTTTATAATAATAGGTACTATACTTTTGGATCAATATACACTTAACCCACTTAACGGGCTGACACTGTGTTCGTTGTATAGTCACCAGCTCGGACTGAGCTGTCTTATGCGAGCCGTGCAGCGAATATATTAATGCGCATACACGCATATAAAACCGGTGCTATTGGGCGAACCCAATAGCCTTTATCAGCGCTGACTCCTCACTTAGCAGCTTTTACGTGCTAAGCTCGGACCGGTTCCCTTCAGTTGTTATGTCTCTTCAATATATGCGTTGAATTCCTGTTGTTCTAACGTGCGCATCAGGTGTCAATAGATTACTGTAGTAGCATATGGTCGATTTTACCTGACACCCCTCCTTAGCTTTGATCGTCCTCGATCAATAATAGCTGCTACAGACTCACACAAGATATGTGACTATCCCAACTGCTGTCACCAAATATGTCACGCCTGGTAGTGGTCAATATATATAATAATCGTAATACTATAACATACTTTTTCTTCATATTAGGTTACTCCGCGTGTCTATTTGCACGTCTGTCGAGCCCTTTATAATAATAGGTACTATACGTTTAGATCAATATACACTTAACCCACTTAACGGGCTGACCATGTGTTCGTTGTATAGTCACCAGCTCGGACTGAGCTGTCTTGTGTGAGTCGTGCAGCTGAATATATTAACGGCGCATACACATTATATAAAACCGGTGCTATTGGGCGAACCCAATAGCCTTTATCGAGCTGACTCCTCGCGTTAGCAGTTTTACGTGCTGAGCTCGGACCGGTTCTCTTCAGTTGTTATGTCCCTTCAATATATGCGTTGAATTCCTGCTGTTCTAACGTGCGCATCAGGTGTCAATAGATTACTGTAGTAGCATATGGTGATTTTACGTGACAGTAGATTTTCCCTAGTCCCCTCCTTTTACATCCTTAATAATCCAGAATTCCAAGTATATTCATCTTTTTTGTTCCATCGGAGCATTTTTCTTTGCTAGTACGCTACTTTTAATTCGCATGATTTCAGTGCATCAGTCAGCAAACACATACAGTAACATACCACAATAATGACAGCAGTCCAAGAACGCGGAAAACATTGTTCTTAACATAAATTAATTGCCTCTAAATTTAAAAAATATTGTTTTAAAAAAGAGACTCCCTAGATTTTATAACCGTCTACCTTTTGAAATCAATCAGACTGCATAGAATTTAAAACTGAGTTAGATATGCTCTTGATTGTCGGAAGTATAAAGTTTACTATTTTTTATTAGCTATAGTAAATATATGTTACATTCTAAACAGTCCTGTAAGTTATAGAGGTCGTTCCACATTTAAATTAACTTGGAAACGACATATAACGTACATACGGGACTTACTTGAGTACCTGGCTACACTTAGCGCTGGTCAGGTTGCTAGGGCGAAACGCCGGACTCAAGCACACGACCCTCAATAACCGCGGTCTCAAACTCCTCGGACCTAAAGTCGTCCGTACCTACGGAGCTATTGGCAGCTATGCCCTAAAAACCGGCTAATATTGAGAATAAGGTGACCTCCTAGAAATTAACTTTGCATGGATGATTTAATCTAATTAAGGGTCAAGGAATTCAAATCTGAAAGAATTAGGTGTCGGTCGGCATTATTGACCGAGTTACAGGCTGTTGAACTTCATGTGTTTAAGGATAACAAATTAATTGAGACGAACTGGGCTATTCTCAATATTGCCGTTTTTACTTCTATTATACTTAGGCTTAGGCTTAGTATATCTGAAAAGGTGTTTAAAGCTGCTTAGGTCGAGGTCGCTCCCGCTCAGGTCGATGTATAGATGCTTAGGTCTTAGTATATCTTAAAAGGTGTTTAAAGCTGCTTAGGTCGAGGTCGCTCCCGCTCAGGTCGATGTATAGATGCTAATACTTAAGTACAAATTTTCAAAAAAACGTGATTTTATGCCTTTTCAAGCAATAATCTATAACGTAGATGTTGAAAACACGATCTGTCAACCATGAGAGTGAAAAAATCTTTGACAAAAATTTTTTTTCGAAAATTTTTTTTTCACTCACATGGTTTTCCGACAGTTTTTTCGACCTCTAAGTTAAAGATTATTGTTTGAAAAGGCATAAAATCACGTTTTTTTGAAAATTTGACAAGGTCACCTTATTCTCAATATACTCCCTAAAAACCTAATGCAGTAGTAATTAAGTAACCCCGGAATTTCGCCCTAGGTCAATTGACCTATTTTGGACCAAAATAATAATTAACGCAAAAAGCTTTGTTGGCTTGTTTTCGCCAGAGAATACCTAGGGCGAAAAACTATTTCTTTTCTGGTTCCTACGAGCACAATGAACAATGAAAACAACAAAAAAGAGCTCTCAACCAGCCAGTCATCTTACGTAAAAATCATGAAATAATTTTTATGATTTTTAAATTGAAATTTGGGTGTTTGAATTTGCGATAAAGAAAATAATCAAAAGATAGTCACTTGGATTATTTAAGCCGAGTAATAAAATAAGGGCCGTCCACCAATTCCGAACTAAACGCGATTGATCACTATGAAAAAGTATTGAAAAATGAGCTTGCTAAGCGAGAGTTGTAAACCAAGAGAAACTTAAAGTTTAAACCTACCATTAAATTATGAAGAGAATTGTAAAAGATTTTAAACTTTAAGAAAATTGAAAAGGTGGGATGTTGGTAAATTAAAAAACAAAGTTTTTCGGCAAAAATTCAAGAACTTCACGCAAATATCAAGTGTAAGGAACACTAACGCTTAGATTTGGTAGTAAAATAAATTTGTAGTATAAACTATATATTAACAACAAATGAATAGTGCAAACTTTACACAACTACTAGGTGTAGAGAATACTAACAGTCAGATTCCCAATTCTGATTTAACGTAGAAAAAAAACTAGAATTTTACTTTATTTTTATCCTATTCGACCTCGCCCGACTTCTGAACAGAGAAAGTGGCGAACAAAAAATGTACAAACACGTATTTTCCACTGTCCACCACATTGTAAACTTTAAAAATCTGAACCTAACGCCCATTGAATGTAAATAAATTCGGTTCGGGCCAGTTTGTTGCCCTTTGATTGTAGTAGGTTTGTATGTGCCAAACTTATGTTCCGCAAAATATTTGATATGATTTATCAATCAAAATACGAAAAAACCTGTTTTTTTCGCCCACTTTACACCTCAGATTTCGAACTTTACACCCCATAAACAACTCAATATTACGTTTTTTTGAACGCGGCTTGCTTCGACGTGTAGCCATTAGAAGTTACTTTATTTCTATTTTATTTAATTAACCCCAACTTTTGGCAGAGAAATCTTGGAAAAAATCTGTCTTTTTACTCATCCACTAGAGTGTAAAGTTTAAAACCCTGGTACTAACTGCGTATTGATTGTAGAAAAGTTTGCTGGTAAGCACAAGATAGCCCTTGATCCGTAGTACATTTCTGTCAGAAAAAATTTCCTAAAACTCATAACCGGAGTTGTTGGCAGACATAAACATGTCGTAAAACTCGGCCAAAATGTGTCTTTTCGCCCCCAGATTTTCGCACTCTTTACACTCCCATTCGACAACTGAGGCGAAATTCAAAACACAAAAAAGTGTTATCTGCAGAACCTAAATAGATATATGAGTCAAATGAAGTACATGGTTTTGCCAAAAGAATTGAAAAAGATGAAAAAAGTCAGCATTCAGATGATTCGAACCCATCATTCTTTGTTTAATACCGCATCCGAGAACAGAGTTGTCAACCACTGCGCCAACTCGACATATCAGCAGATTTCAGCTTGATTATCCTATTTTGAAAGATATTCATCATTCTACTGATGTTTAAGAATAGTGCATTTATGATGATAAAAATAATTATTTATTAAAGACGAGTCAAAAACCTCTGAAATACGAAAAATCTAATCAAAAATATGCAATGCGGAGTTATCTATAGGCATTAGAAAATAGATGTATATATAATTCAAAGTTCACCTCTTCATACCTCAACAAACACTGGCTGTAGAAAAGTTTAAAGGTCAGATTCGTTCATTCTGATCTTACGGAGAACATTTTTAAAAAAATTCATCCTCCACGACGCTCTGGGCGCAAAAATGCTTCTCGGTGTAAACTTTACACTTGTGCTAATACCGCAATTATTGGGTGTATAGAAACAAAATAAACTGGGATCTGTAACACTAAGGTCAGGGCACCTTTTAAGCATAATTAGCATGTTCCGCCTACTTAGCGGAGTAGTTGAAGAGATATCGTTTTTCGTCTCGAACCCTTTACACTAAAACGATCACAGATCAAGAAATATTGCGTTATAAGAAAGAAAAAAATCAGTTTTGAGATTTTGCAACCCTCTACATTATAAAACCGACTGGACTGCACAGAAACCAAAATTGAGTTAGATAAGCTGAAGGACACACAAAGAGTAAACAAACACGTATACTTTACACTTTTGTGCAACAACCATTGACTGTAAAGAAATTTTAAGGTCAGATTCGTAATCTACAGCTGGGAGGCAACATTTTAAAAAAAATTGGCCCTCCGCAAATTATTCGATTTTTTGCTTTACACTTTACACGCTCATTGCTAACTCAGTATTGAGTGTAAACAAAAGCAAAAAACACAGGCATCGAATTTTTTAATTATCCATCGATTAAAAAAACCGCACCTCCCAGGTGTGTGCCGTTGTTGCTGTGAGGGGGGGCACAAATTTCGCACTCGCTGTGATAAACATATAAGAAAAAGGATGGCCAAGTATATTATAGGTAGCGCTATCGCGCTACCTATGATATTAATACCAAAGTACAATGGTCTGAGGACAAATAAACAATGAGTGTAAACTACTTTACATCACTGTTGGATGTAAACAAACGCGCCTACGTGACGTCTCACATTTGATTCTTTGAAAATTTCTAGACTCCAGGAAAAAATTAGGTTTCTGGAATGCTCAAAAACGAAGATAAATACATATGTAGTGTAAACTTCATGTAAACACCTAGTGTAAAGAAGATTTTGGTCAGATTCGTAATTTTGATATTGTTCCGATATTACGATTAATATTTATGAAAAAAATAAGTCTCCATAATGTTCTATGGGCAAACTAACAATAGGTGTAAACTACTTTACAACACTGTAGAGTGTAAACATATGCGCCAGACTGGCATATCAAATTTGGTTCCTGGTCCATTTCTAGACTTGATAATCGTGTCCCTGACTCATAACCGGAGAAGCAGGCAGAAAAAACAAGACAGAAACGCATTTTAAACACCAAATTTTTGACTTTACACTCGCTAAATATTAATGTATAGACAATTTGCTTTGACATGCACCCGATATAAAGCACTTTATTTTTATTCTATTGGACTTATCCCGACTTCTGGACGGAGAAAGTGGCGAACAAAAAACGCAACAAAAACGTATTTTCCATCATTTAGAACACTGTAAACTTTAAAATTCCGTACCGAACTCCCCATTGAGTTTAAAGAAATTCGGTTTGGTACAATTTGTAGCTTTTAAATCGTAGTACATTCCTGTGTGCCAAAATTCTGTTGCAAAAATTATTTGGTATGATTTATTAATCAAACTTCGGAAAAAACGTGTTTTTTCGCCCATTTTTTACCTCTGATTTCGAACTTTACACCCCCATAAATAACTCAATATTGCGTTTTTTTAAATGCGGTTTGCTGCGATGTTTAGCCCCTGAGAGGCACTTTATTAATGCTGTCTTCAATTTACACTGACTCATAAGCGGAAAAATTTGGCAGAGAAATCTTACTTAAAATCCGTTTTTTACACCATCCACTAGAGTGTAAACTTTAAACCCCAGGATCTAACTCACCATAGAGCGTAGAAGACTTTGCTTATATGCAGAATGTAGCCCTTGATCCGCTCTACATTTCTGTCAGAAAACATTTTAAAAAACTCATAACCGGAGTTAGTATCAGACATAAGCAGGTTGAAAACTCGACCAAAAAGTGCTTTTTCACCCCCAGATTTTCGCACTCTTTACACTGCCATTCGAGAACTAATGCGAATTTCAAAAAACAAAAAAATACTGTTCTGTAAAATCCATCCCTCTATAATCCTATGCTGTTTAATTGTTCGAGTCATCAATACTCAGTTGTCCACATGCCGTGACAAAAAGGTCCCAAAATTTGTCCTATGTTATAACGTTACACAAAAACTTTACACCTTCTTTACACAGTCAGTTTTTGAGTTTCAAGAAAAACAAAAAAACACGGGCAGCGAATTTTTTTATTATCTTTCTTCTAAAAAACCGCACCTTCCAGAAGTGTCCCGTTATAGCTGTAGGGGGGATGCACAGGTGTTAGGGGTACCCAAGTATATTATAGGTACGCGCTAACGCGCTACCTAAGATATAGATTGGCTGCCCAACGCATGCTGCATACTGTAATTACGCATTCATTTGGAAAAATACGACGTAAATACAATATTACGTATAGCATTTACGCGTGCGCACGGCTAAAGTATGAATTGAGTTGACACCATGCATGGGCAGCACCAAAATTCTTTGGGGGGGGTGCATGATTTTTCAAGTCAATTGTCTTAAAAATAGTGGTATGGCGAAAAAACATCATTTTTCAACGTTTCTCATGGAGCACTATTTATTGGCATCGGAAAATTGCGAAAAAACAAAAAAGTTTTTAAAAATTGAATTCTGGGGGTGTATATCCCCCAGAATCCAATTTTTGAAAATTTATTTTGTTTTTTCGCAATTTTTTTGAAGTCGAAGGATAGTGCTCGATAAGACACGTTGAAAAATTGTATTTATTCGCCATACCACCATTTTTGACCTTTGAAAAACTTGCACCCCCAGAATTTTGGTGCTGCCCACCTATGGTGGGGAGGCTGGCTGGACCCTCTGGAATCTGAAAGACCCTTTCCCAAAAAATGTCGAAAGACCTCCCAGAATTGTTGGGCTGTTTTTGGCGATTTCGCCCCATCGGACCCGCCGGTACCCCAGAATTTCATCGCTGCCCATGTACGGTGGTGAGTGACCATCTTAGGCGTTGAGGGTGACAATGTATTATCCAAAATATGCCCCCAGCAGATTATGATAGACCCCACAGTAATAGAATTTCCGGAATGTTATTGCAATTTATTTTACATTTTTTCCATGCAGACCCCGCAGAATTCGGTCACATCGCAGCCCATTCCATGTATAAAAAAAGTGACCCCAAGATCGACTGTGCAGCGTATCTGCAGTAATAAAATTTTGTGAAACAAACTGTAGAACGCAAGCCAATCAAAAACGAACGAAATAAGACTTTATATCGCGTTAACGAAATCAAGTCGCATCGTCGACGAGGTTCTTTTGCAACGTGGCGTAAAAATGTGCTGATCGTCGGCCTTGTCGTCGCGGCAACGTCGCCGCTTTACACTGGCGACTACTGCGGAGCGAACTGTCGCAGCCGGTGAAACGTCGTATACTACACTCGATGTTATTGATTGCGCCTCGAGTGAAGAAGGGCCTTTAAATATTCATATAATGTAAATGAATGCAAAAATGTTGAAAAACATGCTCAATATGCAGTTTTTTGTACGAGCCTCTTTGTACATGTACAAAGATGTCCGAAAAAGTCTTTGTAAGATCAAAAATTTTTTCTAGAACACATTTTCACATACTAACAGTCTGTGATTTGTGACCCACACAGGCACGTAGCTGGCCGTCCTATTTTGGGGGGACCACCAATCTTCGGGGGACTAGGCCCAACAAGGCCAAAAAAGCACAAAATAACGTTCAAAAAGTCCTATTTTTTAGATTTTTTTGAATTTAGGGGGGGTCCGAACTCCCCATTCCCCCCAGAAATACGTGCCTGGACCCACATGCTAACCAAAGAGTGTTATGTATTTCGCCCTAAATTCGTTTATAGCAGTTAGGCGCGAAGAGCCGAAACTTTTATGAATTTTAAATAAATTTGCACGCGAAATTCGACTCAGAAAGCTAAAATGACTTGTATTACAAAATCAGAAATGATGCGGCGATTGCAATAGGCCGATTGAATCTCGTAATAAAGACCATTGCGCTTCTGAATTTAATGCAAAGTCAACATGGATAAGTCGATTTTATCTTCAAATGGTGGAAAACAGTGAAAAGTTGTCAAATAGTCATTTTCTGAATAAAATCTTTAGAAAAACAGCAGATAGATGCTAAAGATTCCTGAGTTTAGACAAAAATTCATTTTGGAGTTTTAAATGCCTTTCCTTGGAGTTAAATAGACTGCAATTACGATATTCGGCGAAAATTTTGCTGAAAAATACTCAAAAAACGTTAAAATTACTATCACTTTGCTCCAAAAAGTCCATGTATATTGTACAAAGATGGCTTCTAAAATCTCTGAGCGAGCCTCAAAATCTTTGCTCAGTACAATGACAATATCAATTCTCTGCCGTTTTTGGGCAACAAAGCAATCAGAACGATATGTGAGCAGGGATAAAATTCTGGTGGTCTGGTTGGTGTAAAACTGGCAAAAATTGCAAAAAAACATGCCGAAAATTCAGTTCTGGGGTATATAGATTTTGGGGGTCTAACGGATTCTGGAGGGGAGAGTGCAAACCCCCCCACGCCCATGGTGTGATCAGAAACCTAAGACTTTTAAGTGCGCGAAAATTAATCGAATTAAAGAAAAAAGCGACTATATGTGGTCTGTTCCATTCCAAAAGGCCCATTTTTGATCCCCGATACAGAAAACTCATATTAATGCAGCAGAATTTCCGAAGGTTTATTGTCACGGTTGGATAGTGCGATAAGTGTGGTGCTGTAATGCAGAGCAATTTTAGCACCAAAAATAAAAAGTCAACCGATCGTCGCGAGAGAATAACAGAGGCCGTCGACGAAGTAAATAGTACAACAATAATAAGAAATTTTAACAAGGCATGCAGAAATGGGCCGTCTAGAATCTAACAGACTACAATCAATCACTATTTAATAAGGGATTAGTTTTGTAGGTCTTCCAGCTTCAATAAATCTGCCACACATGCACACTGGGGGGTTTGGGGGTATCCCCCATACCGCAACTTTGAGAAGCATACCCCCCTCAGGTCATTTTGAACCAAAGCTGGTTGTCTGAACCATGAAGAAGCGTCAAATGACGGCTAAGAGTGTAATTTCAAGTACATATACTTATTTTTCGAGCAATAGACAGACCAATTCGCTCATCTAGACACTTTTTACTATTACTTCGTACATATTTGATGTTATAAATCACTACGTTGCCCGTACTGTTATTGTTTTCATACAAATTTAACCATAAATATTCATAGGAAATAATATGCGACGAATTAAGTACAAAAATTTAACATTAAATAGGTGAAAAATAACTCATTTACCCCCTGGAAACACGGTTTACCCCCTCCCAGAGCTTTTGACCGTGTGCATGTTTGAAGTCTGCCTAATTCCACGAATTTTGACAACAAAACACGTGGGTATACCAGCAAAATCGCAATAAATTTAGGCACATTACTCGCGTCTGGTTGAGCAACTCCGTTGCTGCAAAATTTGGGACAAACCCAGTGGCCGTCAGGCAAATGTTCCAAACCGACGCAAAACGTGTGATAACCGCGATCGCAACGGTCGCAAAATAGCATTTTGTCCTGAAAAGCGCAGACAGTCCTGTGCATACATAATTGCGCAGTGAGGGGGTTTACCACCAGACCACTGGCGGGCTTGGGAGGTATGCACCCCCAGAAGAGCGAATACCCCCAGAAACCCAAATACCCCTACCCAGGTCCGTATCCAGGATGGGGGGCGGGGGGGCTGCCCCCCTCCGAAATGGGAAAAATTTTGTTTTTCCTAAGGGTCCTCCAAAGGGAAAAATGAAAAATTGGCGAAGTGGGTCTGAAACACCGCCAAAACAGGTTTTTAGCGTACTTTTGAGTTAGTAAACTCAAAATTTTCCAGCTTCGCGCCGGATTCATTGTTTATGTAAGGTTTTGTCTTCTAAACCGCTGAAAATCGCTCAAATTTGAGTTAGACATAGAGAGTATGTCAATTTTTTTTCTAACGCTTTGCGCCGGATTCATTATTTAGCTATAGTTTTTGCCTTCTAGCTCACTCAAAACAGCTCAAATTTGAGTTAGGACACAGAAAACATGAAATTTTTCCTGCGCCTCGCGCCGTATTTATTGTTTGTATAGGTTTCTTGTCTTCTGACCAGCTCGAAACCGCTCAAATTTGAACTTGACATGCAGAATATGTCAATTTTTTTCGGCGCTTGGCGCCAAATTATTCGTTATCCGTATTGTCTTTCTCTGTAAAGCACAATGATTAAGTATAGAGGCAAGAGATAAGAAATAATTCGTCGATTAAGTGATGAGAAATCAGCTTAAATGATAAATTTGCTGTATATCAATATGAAATATAGTAAAAATTTTTTTAATTTTTTTGTTGAAATTTTTCTTCACCGTCGTATAGAGCTCGCCGAGATACGTTCAAAACTGTCTTTATTTTCGCCGATCTCCAAATGGTTCTCGAGATATCTGGCCTCAAAAATTTTCGGCCCCCCCCAAAATAAAATCCTGGATACGGGTCTGCCCCCACCCCAGAATTCAATTTTTGAAATTTTTTTGTTGTTTTCGCAATTTTTGATGCCAATGGATAGTGCTCGATGAGAAATGTTGAAAATTTATATTTTTTCACCAAACCAGCATTTTAAAAACCCTTGCGCACCCACCCCCAGAATTTTGGTGCTGCCCAACTATGTTTCGCACCAGAATCCAAAATAATCCACGCAGATTACGACAGAACCCCCAAATATGGTTGCTGCCAAATATAATCTTAAGGGGTTTCCGTACATCCCAGAAAGGTTTCACCCACCTCACCCTCGCGATTTTTCGAAATATTCGTTGAAAAGGCGCTGTTTTAAGCGTTTTCAGCTATCTGTTTGCACTCATTTTTTGACTAAATTTTGTACGATTTATTCGAACTTTTCTGTTTTTCGAAATTTTATTATTTGTTTACTCTCTAGTAATCTTTAGAAACGCCGAAAAATGATGTTTTCAAAGCGTATCCACCATTTTTGAGCCCAAAAAGGGCACATTGGAATTTGAACACCACCGCCCCTCCCCCACAATTTCCATGCTGTGCGGTTGCTGCTGCCCATGCACGGTCCTGTATGTTCCTTTTCATATGTAATGGAGTGGTAAAAACTTTACGAATGAGACGACTTTCGGAATGGCCGAATACAAAAATGTTAAGATAATCAGTCAAGTCAAATTTGATATTCAATTCAGAGTTTTATTATTTAAACATCTTAAATTAAAGTCAACGTCAATTGCATGCTTTTCTTATCATTTTCGTGCTTTGACGAAGCAATCCAGATAGTCCAGTGAATTCTGTTTCTCCAAAAAGCGCAAGATTAAAAAAATTCATGCATATATTTTAATAAATGTATTCAAGTCTACAACCGTCAGGACTGGGGAGCATATGCACATATGGGCGTAACCAGCCAGGAGCGGGGGGGGCAGGCCTACTCCCTAAACGGAAAGATAATTTTATTTTTCAAAAGGGTCAATTTCTTATTTTCTATCTCATTTCTTACCTAAAAAGCCCAGATTTGACTTGAAAATAGCGAATATGTCAAGAGTTTTCGGCGCTTCGCGCCGATTTAAATTTTTCTGCATTAGTTTTCTTTGCAAAACCGTAAAATTACATGCAAAGACAAGAATTCTGAAATGTTTTAAGTCAAGCTTTAACTTGATATTAATAAATCAGTCAGACAGATAGGTTAAAAGATAGATTTCAAATATCCAAATTTAAAATCGTGCAAGAAAATTTTTCAATTTCTATAAGAATTTTTTCTCCGCCATGGCATAGATACATCGAGAAACGCTCAAAAAAGCCATTATTTTCGCGTATCCCTAAAGATTCTCGAGATAAAGGGATCCAAAAATGTCGGCCCACCCCGAAATGAAATCCTGGTTACGCTCCTGTATATATGCATACCTACTATAGGTGCACAAGGTCAGGGTCGACAGGGGGTGAAATCCTAAAAATCCAAAACAATAAATTTAAAATTCACGATTTTTCGCTATAAAACGTTTTTTGTGGTAATATCGCATTTTAAAAGCCTTTTTAGCCTATTTTGACTGCGTTTCACTTTAAACACTAAAAAATGCAAAAATTTATCAATTCTGGGCGCTTTTTGAGTGAAAAGTACTGAAAAGTAGTAATCTGGCGCGAAGCACCTGAAAAAATTGACGTTTTTACTGCTTTTGACCTCAAAAATTATGCAAAAACCTTCCATCAGCTCGAAATCGCCAGACAGTACCTGTTCGGCTGACCCTTCAGGGATAAGAGGGGTAATACCCCTCCACCCCGCTATGTGCATGTATGATACCTATGTCTTCTTCCCTCGGGGACATGATGTTTCTGACGCCATAGAATGGTTGCTGGACCCCGCCAGACATGCACAGCATGGAAATTCTGGGAGGGTAAGGGGTTACTTTTAAAGTGTCTCTTTAAGCCAAAAATGGTTAATATGCGTCAAAAACATCGTAATTCGGCGTTTCTGACGATGATATATCTTTTAAAAGCATAAAAACGTAAAAAATTTTGGAAAAAATCGAAAAAAGTCGAACAAATTCAACGAAATATTGTAAAAACATGAGTATATGGCGCGAAGCGCTGAAAATTTGACACCTGCGCAAATAGATAGCTACGCTATAAACGCTTAAGAGGCAACTTTTCTACGAATTTTTAGGAAATTTTCAGAAACTTTCGAAAAATCACGAATGCTGGGGGAACGAGAAATTTTCTGGGGGTTAACATTCTTCTGGGGTGTTGAACCCACACATAGGCGTGGGGGTTGGGTGTATGCACCCCCAAAAGGCCGAAAATCCCCCACAGAAAGCTAAATACGCCACAGAATTCAATTTTCGAAAATTTTTCGCAAAATTTTGATGACAATGGATAGTGCATCGATGAGAAACGATGAAAAATGGTATTCTTTTCGTCATACCACCAATTTTAAGACCATTTTTTACCTTCGAAAAATCTTGCACCCCTACCCCAGAATTATGGTGCTGCCCATGTATGGTTAAACCCCTCCCCCAGATCACGTATAGACCCCGCAAAAAAGTTGCTCTGCCCCACTGTTTTTTTGTACGAGACAAAGATTTTGAGGCTCGTACAAAGATTTTCGGAGCCATCTTTGCACAATGTACAAAGACTTTTTGGGGCAAAGTAATAGTAATTTTAACCTTTTTGGAGTATTTTTTAGCAAAATTTCTATAAATTCTCGGCGCTTCGCGCCGAGTATCATAATTACATTCTATTTAGCTCCAAGCGCGGGCATTTAACACTCCAAAATCTATCTGAGAGCATCTTTGTACAGATTGAAGCATCTTTTACATCTATTTCCACTGTTTTATAAAGATTTTATGCAGAAAAAAAGAACTACTAAACAACTTTGCACTGTTTTCTGCCGTTTGAAGATAAAATTGACTCTTTCATATTTGCGTTGCATTAAATTCATAAACAAATTGGTGTCTATTATGAGATTCAGTCAGCACATTGCAACCGCTTATTATTTATAATTGTGTAACACAAGTCATTTCAACTTGCTGAGTCGAATTTTATGTGTAATTTCAACCTAAGACTCATGAAAATTTTGGCGTTTCGGGCCGAACTAATATAACCAGCTGGATTTAGGACAAAATTACACCTTTTGCGAAGCGTGCGGGTCACAGATAACAATCTAGTAGTATGTAAAAATGTGTACTTTTAATTGCATATCAATAGTTATATGTACAAAAAATTTTCGCTCGTACAAAGACTTTTCCGGAGATCTTTGTACATGTACAAAGAGGCTCGTACAAAAAAAAAAACAGTGCTCTGCCCACAAATTTTCAATTTTTTTGAAAAAACCTAAACTCGCCTCACTTTAGGCGTTTGTGACATTTTTAGGCTTAACGGTGACTTAACTATCAGTTTTCGCCTCACGTCGATGAGTTAGTTTTCAGAATACACAAATATCGTTCGAAACAATAATTTTTTTCGAAAAGAAAAATGTTGTACACGTGCATACAACGTTCTCAAGCCCAATATCATCTATACAATCCCATAGACAAATTTATGGATGTTGAGCAAAGATTGAATGAGCCAAACCACTCAATCGCTGCCAAAAAGCCTGCCATTTATCAATTTGAATGGCCAGGGTGGCCAGAGACAGCCAAAATTAATAGCCAGAGAGTAAGAGTACAAGCACGTTAAAATCGCCTCGAAATACACACCTAGTTTCGGGCCAAAATGTTTCGACAATATCTGACTTTCAGGTTGATCAAGTTAAAATTAAATAAAGCAATAAAAATACGTAAACCTATCATATGTGCACGTGTAATGTCCTCCCGTTTAAAAAGTTTACGCTTTTTCAAGAATGTGATATTTCTCCGATTCTGATAGAATCTATGAAGTCTTCATTCGAACAGGCACGTATCTCTGGGGGAATGGGGGGTTCGGAACCCCCCCCCCGAAAATTCATGAAAAAATAGGAAAAATAGGACTTTTTAAACGTTACTTTGTGCTATTTTTGGCCTTTTAGGACTTAGTCCCAGTGATCAACCGGGCGCCCGGCCCCGGTCCCGGCTAAAGAAGGCCGGTCACCGGGTCTAAATTAAGTTTCTCTAATTTAATTATGAGAAGTGATTATGATTGGACAGACAATGCACTTTCAAATGTATTCTCGCATGGTAATTCAATTACAAAGCCAGTGTTTAGTTTTACACACCCTTTCAAGTTTGATCGGAAATATTATGTATTACGTAGCACCGCCATATGTATGTATATGTGGGTAGGTTCCTAGTTCCTACTGCTTTTATGTACTATGTACGCGAGCACAATGTTTACCTATGTATGTACTGTCAATGTAGATAATGTTTTCGCCTTTTAGGTCTGTCGCAATGAATCACTTTAGAAGTAGGAATGAGGGAGTCATCTCATCATAGCGTACTTGTAAAGCGGGCATTAGTATGTAAGTAAACGAAATCTGTATTAGTTCGCCAAATTGAACTCGGTGACTGAACGTTTTATGTGACCAAATTAGCACTTTTTGGGGATATTAGCTTTTTCTAAAAAAACTGCTTAGGCGCTTTAGAGTTTTATCTTTTAATTTTTCTATTCCACCTAAATAAGTTTAATTAAAACTCCAGCCTTCTGAAAGTGCTAATTTGATCGATGTCATACACCTGGGCAATAGCCAAGCCATAGTTTCATCCCGTCCAAGTATGGGCTGGTCTCATATGTAGTTTGGCCCCTAAGAAGTTATATTGGGTATGGGGTGAAAATGGGTGAAAACAAGTGATTTTATTTGATTTTCTTGTGTTTCCCCCATTATTTCAAAATCAGCCCATCCAAGTAGACCCTTCTTCAGCCCGTCACGATTTGTGCCAAACCGTTCCATGGACGGGATGAGATGGGCTTTGCCTACCCTTGCCCAGCCCAGGTGTGGTCATGACGCTCACATTAATAAATATTTAGATGGCCAAAGTTTATTTGAGCGCGCCTTGCGGCAATGAGACCACTGAAAGAGAATTCAGTGTGACAAGGGACGTAGCTAATGATGAGCGAAATATAGATTATTGCCTGATAATGTCGACAAATTAGTGTATTTGAAATATAATATGCGAGCAATTGGTTTTCAATCGTTTGAAATGCATCCATAGACTCTGACTTGATCGTGTTAGTTTCGATAATTGAATAAAATGTTTGCATTATATATTACTACGTTATGCATGCTTACATGGTAAAATATCATGAAATTAACAATAAGGCTTCACCATTTAATACGTTTTATGAGACCAGCCCCGGCCTCGGCCTTTTGGTTCAGACCCAGCCCCGGCCGGGTCGGATTTTGGGCCCAATCAATCACTGCTTAGTCCCCCTAAAAATTGGTGTTGGTCCCACCAAGATAGGACGGCCAGCTACGTGCCTGCATTCGAATCCTCAATAAGAATATGCGGTAAAACAGATTATTTTCAAGCGCAACAGATCACTCACTTCACTATCAAGCTTTGAGCAAATGGAGCAGGGTTTACATTCCATGCACATCCAAGCGTACGATTTAACCACGTTGAACATATCGTCTGGCATGTCCATGCAAGTTGTATGACCTTGGAATATTGAGAGTGAATAATATTCAAGCATATTGGACGGTGCACGGAAAAAAATGAAGCAATAATAAGCATAGGATTACGATGAGACACGAAATGATCAATACTACACATGGCGTAGGGGGCTTGAGGGTTTGCATTACCCCCAGAATCTTAAAAAACCCCAAAAATCGATAAAACCCCAGAATTGAATTTTCGGCATGTTTATTTTGGGATTTTTGCCGGTTTGACCCCAACCCCCAAGAATTTGGCTGCTGCCCATGTATGACCAAATGCTCTTACCGCAGCTCCGACACTTTGTACACCGAACGAACTTGTCGGTGCTCTTCAATTCTTCGCAACAGAAAGCGCAAGATTCATTCAAATCCGGCTGAAAATAATCATTTTGCATTAAAGTCAGGTTCGACATTTTTTTGTGCATGTCAGCAATTGGGTTAAGCCGGACCCGTATCCAGGTGTCAGCCGGAGGGGGGCCGACATAAATTGGTCTATATCTCGGAAAATTCAACGGGATAGCACGCAAAAACGGCATTTTTCGATGTTTTTCGACATGCTCTATCCAATAAGTCATAAAATTCGAACTTTTCGAGAGAAAAAATTTTTACTGAAAAAGTATGTTCTTTTCGGTCGCGCTTGGGCCAAAATAATGGAAAATACTTTACATCCGGCGCGAAGCGCCTAAAAATTTGAAAATTTTACATCAAGGACATGCAATTTTTTAATCTTTTCGTGCATCATCTTACCTAGCAAAAATTTTTTTCGGCTAAGCGCGACTACTGCCCCCGCCCCTCCCTAAATACGGCCCTGCCTATGGCACTTTTGTAGCACTCCTGATTTTTATACGATAAACAAGAATAAATCATGTGAAAAATGAAGCATATGATGATCATTTAGCAGACTTTTCCAAAAGGCAAGCGACGTAAAATGAGTAGTATAATAATAGAAGCAGCCAGAATGTGAATAAAGAAATAAAGAAGAATTCGAGATCCAGATAATAACGTGTAGTTTATATTGAGACTTCGTTATATTCTCTCCCGGTATTTAGTGAAACTTTTTCTTTGATCATTATTTACGGTCTTCTGACATTCCAATCAATAATTGGAAGGTAGACCTTGCAAAAATGGCCAGATACCACTCATATGCGCGGAATAAGTTTATGATAGTTTGAACCCCCAGAGACCAAAACTCCAACCTTTCCACATAGACCCGCAGAATTGCATTTTTAAAGATTTTTTCTCATTTTGAAAAGAATTTTTCATGTCAATGTTCATAGTGCGATTTAGGACGTCAAAAAATTATGTATGTATTGTGCCCAGCATTGAATTATTTGGTCCTTCTTGACCATCAAAAATTTTCGGATTTCTGACTGACCCCTCAGAATTTAGGTCTTAACCCAAGAGAGTCGGCTACTCCGCTGAAATTTCGACCATTACATGAATAGAAGTAAAAAAATTTAACTCTAAAATTCCGAATTTAGCTTTACCCATACAGATAATACAAGAGCAAGAGGAGCAAGCGACGAAAAAATAAAATATAAAAAATGACTACACATAGTATTCCACTTGTGATCGAGTGATCGAAAGCACACTTGGGTGTAGGGGGTTTAGGGAGGTATGCACCCCCCCCCGAGAAACCAAAATATCATTTTAGAAATTTTTTCTGTTTTTTTCGCAATTTGTTGATACCAATGGATAGTGTTCGATGAGAAACGTTAAAAAATTGTGTTTTTTTGTCATACCACCATTTTAAGGCTATTTTTTGACCTATGGAAAATATTGCACCCCCAGAATTTTGGTGTCGCCCGCCTATGGTAACAAGTAAACAATAAAATAAAAATAAGTAAACAATAAAGTCAAATAAAATATAGAAATACAAAAAATGTGAACTGAGATATAGGGAATTCAAGACAAAATCTTGTTCTATGAACATTGTGCAAAAAGCCAAATCAGATAAGGAAAAAGGTCAAAAATCAGAATACATAGTAGAGAAAATGAACCTTTTCAAGACTAGATTGATCCATGCTGAAACTTGTGCTCGATCTACTATTCCTCCTACATTCTTTGTTCGCCAGTTTTTCTATTGGATTGCTTCTCGCGAGATCATTCGTTTCCGTCTTAAATATAGCATTAGAAAAAGCAGGACATTGACGGCAAAAAATAATGCGGCAAAAGCTACGGTCGAAAATATATTCTTAAAATTTCATAATCTATTTAAAAATTATTATTAAAGCGGCAAAAAGCAATTCCGACTTACTAATAAATCCGTTTCCACCACACTAATAGGTTCGGGTGACTGCCCTCTGTGAACAGGTCGGTAGGGTTCCACATCCAGTACCGTATTCATAGGTATTCGAAACATTTCCGCAGTTGTATAACTTAAAAAATTGTGCTTCTGAATGAAAGCGAAAATGTCAGGGCCGTATTGACTAGATTACATACTCAAAACGAAATAAACGAATACGACCATTAAATGAATTAAAATAGCATTATTCATATAAAAAACACTTAGGCAGGATATTTAACCACAGACTCCAATCAAAATTCAAATCACTTTGGAATCTGATTCAATTCAGAAATCATAGAGGAAGCAAATCTGCAATAAAAATGTAAATGCACACGTGTCTGTAATGCTTGCATGTATGTACAAGCCAAACCAGGATGCGTCTACAAAAGAGGTGGACCATCCTTACACATAATCTGCCCTATACATATCTTTAGAGCACTGTTTTTTTTTTTGTACGAGACAAAGATTTTGAGGCTCGTACAAAGATTTTCGGAGCCATCTTTGTACAATGTACAAAGACTTTTTGAGGCAAAGTAATAGTAATTTTAACGTTTTTGGAGTATTTTTTAGCAAAATTCCTAAAAATTTTCGGCGCTTCGCGCCGAATATCATAATTACATTCTATCTTCTCCAAGCGCGGGCATTTAACACTCCAAAAATCTATCCGTAAGCATCTTTGTACAGATTGAAGCATCTTTTACATCTATTTCCACTGTTTTATAAAGATTTTATGCAGAAAAAAGAACTATTAAACAACTTTGCACTGTTTTCTGCCGTTTGAAGATAAAATTGATTCTTTTATCTTTGCGTAGCATTAAATTCATAAGCAAATTAGTGTCTATTATGAGATTCAGTCAGCACATTGCAACCGCTTATTATTTATAATTGTGTAACACTAAGTCATTTTAACTTGCTGAGTCGAATTTTATGTGTAATTTCAACCTAAGACTCATGAAAATTTTGGCGTTTCGGGCCAAAATAATATAACCAGCTGAATTTAGGACAAAATTACACCTTTTGCGAAGCGTGCGGGTCACGGATAACAATCTAGTAGTATGTAAAAATGTGTACATTCAATTACATATCTATGCGTTATATGTACAAAAAAATTTTGGCTCGTACAAAGACTTTTCCGGAGATCTTTGTACATGTACAAAGAGGCTCGTACAAAAAAAAAACAGTGCTTTAGAAGTCGGATCGCAAAATGTATGTCCCCCAAGAATCCGAGATTTTCCGAAAAATTCGTACAAAAAGTGCTATTTTACGCGTTTTAATAGCTATCCTTAGACTCTAAAATGTCAAATTCTCGGCGCATCGAGCTATATACTCATTTTGTGACTGTATTTTGTTGAATTAGCCATGTATGTATTTTTCAAAATTTTCTCATGTTTTTGTATTCTAGACTGATAGAGAATCGTCAAAAACGTCGAAAATGATGTTTTTTATGCGTGCCTACCGTTTTTGGAGTCCAAAAAGGCACTTTAAAAAGTTTTTGTCTTCACCCCCCCCGAATCCCCATGCTGACTTTATCCCCAGATATTAAAAGGTTGCAAAATTTTTGATACATTAGAATAGAGGTGGACCGGTGCCGCTTTTTTTGCCGGTGCCGGCGCCAATATAATGCTATACTTTGTGTATGAGAACATGTTTAAGGGTGTTAAGTAAAGATAATGGAGCTATGTTTCGTAATGCGCATATCTACATATGTTTTTGTGCATGTTCACATAAGATCCACCAGCTTGTGCTATAAGCTTTCTCTTATTACTATTATTTTTTCACCGCGTATTTATGGTGTAAAGCATGAAAACTCCGAGGGCGGACTAGTCTAAACATTTTTTCTACAGTAAGGCATAAAGGAATGGGGCTCTAGAAGCACAATTTTTACATTTCCTACTAAACTTTCTCATTAAAATATAAAATCAACCAAATCTAAGTGCAACCACTGCAAAAAATGTAATTATTATTATTGACGAATCGAGCATTAATGTCTGCATCTGAACATAATTCAACATTAGAGTAGAACGCTTAATTGGGAAGATTTTTTTGTAAATTAAAACGAGATACTCAGCTAAAATCTTCTGTATTATTAGTTGGCACCGGCGCCGGTGCCAGTCTCACCCCTACTTTGGAATATGTCATCCTTATTACGCAGTTCAGAGTGTTCAAAGTTTTTTTAAGTTTTTTGAGCGAAAAATATTTAGATTTTTTAAATTTAAATAACATTTTTTTATTTGAACAACTCTTTAAAATATTTATTCAGCTTCCATTAAAGCTAACCTATTTACTAAATTGACTAACGACATAGCTTTAGCTAATCAAAAGTTAATCTACAAGCGCTACATTAAGAATGAATTAACAAGCAATTTTTCGGTCCAAAGCAAAGTTAAATATGTGGTGTTATTCACTGGTCCCACTCACCTAAGGCTAAATTTTGGAAAAATTTCGTGAATTGCCCAAATTTGGAGCTCGTCTGATACAAAATACATTTTTTTGAATATTTTATCCTTAGCGTGGGGTAGTGACATATGCAGGCTCATGCGACCGCTAAAAAATAATAAAAATCAGATAAATCATTCGCAAATGATCTAAACTACATTATGTTATCCCATCTCGTTCCGTGAAATCGCCATATTTGTTATTCCTATAATTAAGCCCTTCAATTTTTCTTATAAATATCGATCGCCTTACTGCTTATAGTAATGCTGAAATTGTCCTGGAATCAAGGCAGCTGGGAATGCACCCAATGATGTGTTACAAGACGCTTTTGATCTTCGATGTGGATAATGAATGAGCTAAACATTCCACTAAACACTAGAACTAAATTGAAAGGTCATCGAAATATACAACGCAACATATATGTATGCACACGGTCAAAAGCACTGGGAGGGGGAAGGGTAAACCGAGTTTCCTGAGGGGGTTAATGAGTAGTTTTTTAAGTGATAAATGTCAAAATTCCGCACTTAATCAGCAGTATTTGATTTTTCAATAGTATTTATTAGGGATGCAGCGGATACCCGCACCCGCACCCGCACCCGCTATTACCCGCTTCTTTTTGGTACCCGCACCCGCACCCGCACCCGCTATTCCGAAATTTTGCTACTCCGCACCCGCACCCGCACCCGCTAAAAATATTATGATAAAACAGCGGGTGGCGGATAATAATAATTAGAATTTACGAAAAGACAAAACGATTCTGAGGCAGTGACACGTTAATGAAAAAACCAAAATGTATAACAGTGTGTTCTAACGTACCAGTACAAATTGGAAAAGCGAACATCTACTTGTAATGAGTCATATTTTTAGGTACCCTCTGGACTGCAGATACATGTTCAAGCTCTCTTATGGTTAATTCCAATTATGCGAATTATGCTTTTTAAAAAAAGAAGGGTCTAGGTGCCAGTCTTTACATGCATCAGTTCAACCACTCCAGCGTGAGTAGAGATATTATGCAGCAATGTATTGTACATTGCTTTTTTAAGACGAAGTAGGACGTTTTGGCACTGCCGTTTTGGCGCCATACTCGTTGTAATATAATTAATTATTTACATTTAATTTATGATTAAAGTATAATACAGATTCTGAAAGCTCATTCAATTTTCTACGTGATGGTACAAATTACTTTTAGAATATCTTTGAATTTAATGAGATAATTAAACGCGTCTAAAAATACACTGGATTTTCTACAGTTTTTCAGTCGTACACAAATGAATACTCGTCGATTCTGAATATATAATTTACTTAAAAATTGCTTCAAAATTAATGTAGTTGAAATATTTTTTAAGTTGCTGGCGCGAAAACGTCGTAAACCCTTTTTAAGAAGAGAATGATAACAACAAGTGTCTAAACATTGTATTCTGCAAAGTGCAAATATATTACTCATATTGGTCAATGGTTCAATCATTGACAATTTACTTATCTTTAGTTCGCAAATTTAATTCATTGAGAGAGTAGTCTGCAAAGAAAAAGACAATCAGCTTGAAGATTAATATGAATTTTGCACACAGTAAATAACTGCATTAAGCGGACAAAAAATGGAGCATTTTTAGTCCTATTTATATTATGCTATATCTCACTGCTAAACCCGCCACCCGCCACCCGTACCCGCTATTTTTAAGGTGCGACACCCGCACCCGCACCCGCACCCGCTAAAGCAAAATTTTGGTACCCGCACCCGCACCCGCACCCGCTATTCCAAAAATGTGCACCCGCTGCATCCCTAGTATTTATGGTTAAATTTAATATAAACAATAGCAATAGGGGCAACGGAATGACCTTTGACATCAAATTTATTGAAAATAAAAAAGGAAAATGTCTGGATGAATAAATTGAACACTCTAATGGTCGAAAAATTAGTATAAGTGCTTGAAATTACACTGTTAGACGCCATTTGACGCTTTTTCATGGTTCAAGCAATAAGTTTTGGTACAAAGTCGCCTTGTATACCTTCCAAAAGTCCTGATAGGGGGATACCCCCATACCACCCAGTGTGCATGAGTGCAACGCAGCTTATCTAGTGTGATCAGCCATAAAACACTTCTTGATAAATAATCCTTGGCAACTTATTTCAGAACATGATCACATAAGTATGTAGGATCATATGTAAACAGCCAAAGGCGGAGCAGAAGGCCGCCTCCCCCGAAATGAGTTTTTTAAGGGAAAAAATCAAAATTTCTCAAAGTCCAGAGACGACTGAAACAGATTTTATGCGTAAACGTATACCTAGTTTTGAGCTATATAGCTAAGTTAAAATTACACAGAGATAAAATTTTGCCGAATCAATATTAATTTTCTACATTATTTTCCTCTACAAGAAAACGTCTTAATAGCCCAAAAGTTAGTTGAATGAGATTAAAATTTCCCAGAGTTGACTTACAACGGCTGCTAATAAATTCATGCCATGTAGACAGTGTAAGTAAACGGAGATTTTTGTAAAAAAAGTTGATCTTTTCAAAATCTCCTGAAGAAATGCTTTAAAATGTTTCTGTTTTTGCCAGGCTTAGTTATAAAAGTTTAAGATATTGAGGTCAAAAACTCCTGGTTTCCTGCTGGACATACATTTAACCACTGTTTTTTTGTACGAGACAAAATTTTGAGGCTCGTACAAAGATTTTCGGAGCCATCTTTGTACAATGTACAAAGACTGAGTAATTTTTACGCTTTTTGAGTATCATAATTGCATTCTATTTAGCTGTAAGCGCGGGCTTTGAACACTTTTAAAATCTATCTTTAAGCATCTCTTACATCAATCTCTACTGTTTTATACAGATTTTATACAGAAAAAACTATTAAACAACTTTGCACCGTTCTCTTCCGTTTGAAGATAAAGTTGACGTTTTTATCTTTGTGTTGCATTAAATTCATAAGCAAATTGGTTTATATTATGAGACTCAGTCAGCATATTGCAATCGCTGTATTATTTCTGATTGTGTAACACAAGTTATTTTAGCTTTCTGAGTCAAACTTTATGTGTAAATTCAAGCCAAGACTCATGTAAAATTTCGGCGCGTCATGCCGAACTAATATAACCAGCTGAATTTAGGACAAGATAACACCTTTTGTGAAGCGTGCGGGTCACAGATGACTAGTAGTATGTAAATATGTGTATATTTATTAGTATATCTATATATTATTTGTACAAAAAATTTTCGCTCGTACAAAGAGTTTTCCGGAGATTTTTTAGCATGTACAAAGAGGCGCGTACAAAAAAACCAGTGCATATACAGTTCTCGCTCCGAATGTTGTCGCGTCAACCAGCGCTAGCATTTATTGGTGTGTGACCTTTGAATATTTAACGAGCTCCGTTCTCGTTCGCCTTTGATGTGGGTAGCTGATATTGGCCGTTTCAGCTGAATCCGATCCTGGGAGGGCACGCCGCCAGTTCTGACCAGAGCGACTCGAGCAAACAAATTAGCGACCCGAGAGCTTACTTATAAGTAAACAAAAGTGCGCAATTAATTATGCTGGGCTGACCTTGTCGGTCGACCAATTATGCGTCTGGTACTTACAGTAATGCGCCCGACTAGGGGAGCATTTTATAAAACACAATTTTTTTACAGAACGAAAATCGAATTTTAAAGTTTAGTTTTTCAAGCTCATCGTGAAAAATGGAGCAAGAAAATATATAATATTACAACATTTCATTCACTCTGGAAAAAGTTGACTAATTTCAAATTTTGACATGCTCTTGGAGTCTATCCATGAATTTTTGTTCGACTATAATTTGATTAATTCCTTGCGTATGTGTGATGCTTCTGGTAGCCCTTGCCGCCTAGAAAGCAAGGGAACTCGGAATTCTGAGTCCACGTGGCGATGTAGTGATCGGCACTGCCGCAAGCGCTATTCTATTCGGGAAGGCTCGTTTTTAGCCAATTTAATGTACCACTGATACAGTTTCTTTGCTCACGATACTGTAAACCATTCGATCAGTTTCATCAATCTGGCGGACAATTCGACCCATACCCAGAACATCGAAGCTCAATGGTCTAAGGCTAAACGGAACCTTAGACGAAGGATTGGACGAATGAATACGGCGACTTATGAAGGGTTTCTGGTCGAATGGATCTGGCGCAGCAAGTTTGATTCGATGGAGCGATTGTTCAACGATTTTTGCAATGCGTGTGCTTCTATGTATAATGTTCGTTGACAAATCGTGGTAGTTTTTCATGTTGACGCTGTTGGCTTAGTATTATTTTGAAACATTCAACTTTTATGGACAAAATAACTGTCAAGTGCTCTCAAAATTTAAAATAAGTCAACTTTTTCCAGAGTGAATGAAATGTTGTAATATTATATATATATATATATATATATATATATATATATATATATATATATATATATATATATATATATATATATATATATATATATATATATATTTTTCTTGTTCCATTTTTCACGATGAGCTCGAGAAAACTAAACTTTAAAATTTGATTTTCGCTCTGTATAAAAATTGTGTTCAAAAAAATGCTCCCCTAGTCGGGCGCATTACTGTAAGTACCAGACGCATAATTGGTCGACCGACGAGGTCAGCCCAGCATAATTAATTGCGCACTTTTGTTTACTTAAGTGAGCGCTCGGGTCGCTAATTTGTTTGCTCGATCCCTTCGGTCAGAAATGGCGGCATGCCCTCCAGGATAGGATTCAGCCGCAGTTTCTAAATTACCGGCAACATCAAAGGCGGACGAGGTCGAGCTCATTAAATATTCAAAGGTCACCCATGCCAATAAACGCCAACATTCGTGGCGAGAATTGTATGTAACGCAAACCCCATCCAAGTAGGATATCATTTTTCCAAAGTGAGCACCAATTCGCCAAAAAAATACGCGAGAGTTGAAATCATACAAATTATACAAAAAACGGCTCGAAATTTGGGGGGTCCGGCCATTTATAGGAGGGAGGGATAAATGACCTCCAATTTTCGGTAAAAAAAGGCCAAAAACGCCTAAAAACAGCCAAAAAATTTGATTTTTTCCAAAAATCGGGGGGAGGGGGTCCGACCTTGGTTAGGGAAGATTCCCCCCATCCCCCTGTTACATGTATGGTTGAGATGGATAAAGATCGAAATCCTGTAAAGGTCATGTAAATAAAATATAGATACATATTAAACTAGTTCGGCATACTTTCTTAGATTTAAACCGGTTCGTATGTACACATGAAAATCATATAAATCTTTCAATTCTTATGGACTCTTGCGCAGGCCCGTATTCAATGGGTGGGGCCGCTTTTTCGGAAATAGGAAAAATTTCTGCTGTTAACAAGGGTTCTCCAAGAGGATAAATTTAAAACTTCTCAGAGGGTAGAGCTGCACACTTTGCAAATTTTACTACCCGGGTACCCGGCTATTTCATTACCCGGGTACCCGGGTAATTCGGGTACCGGGTATACCGGGTAGGACCTTAGATAAAAGAGAATGCAGTGAACATTGTTTATTTTCGGTTGACAGTAGTGATCGTACAGGGTCAGATCTTCACCCCGCGGGTCGGGGTCGGGGTTGGGGTTGAAGATTAACAATTAACATTGCATGATTACATACCAATTTAAAAAGGATAAAAACGATACTTCACTTGCTTATAGAGAATACTAATAAAGCTGGTCAAGTTCAAGATTTTATTTTCATTCCAAGTTCAAACATGGTTTTAGCAATTTAGCATTACTTTCAATTTTAATCACTAATCGCTCTCGCTTTTTCGCATTCTTCCACAGTTTTTTCTTAACGGTATTCTATGGCGCACTGATTGTGAGGAACCAACGGCGCGAAGCGCCAAAAATTTTCGAAATTTTTACAGTTTTCATGTAGAATTTACGGCCTTTTTATTGACAAACAGTTCGTAAATCATAAGTGGCGCAAAGCACCAAGAAATTCAGTCATTTTTTACCGCCCTTAACATGTTGTATAGATATATGAATACTGAATACTAATAGTCTGACAGAGCAGAACAGGAAAACTACGAATTATAAACTTAGCATGAAGATATTTTGACTGATCCAGGCTTTTAAACGCAATGCTGGAGCTTTACAAAAAGAAAGACAATCATCGGCGGTGCTATGCGTAGGAAAATTTTGACGTTTTTACTCTTTAAACTCAATTTATACCGCTTTAATCATACAGAAAAGAATAACTAATTGCGGCGCGAAGCGCCAGAAATTTTTAATAATTCTCAATCCTTTTACCTTTTCTGTCCTCCTAAATATCTCTTTGCACGTGTAAAACGTGATAGTACGGCTGGGGGTCTGGGGTGGCGCGCTCAAGCGCCCCCAACGGGGTCCGGGGCAGAACCCCCGAAAATTTTGTAAAAAAGCACTCAAATTTATTAGTAACGTTAAAATTTTCGCAAATCGGCAAAATCTCGGTTCTGGATTAAGCCCGAAAAAACTTAAAATTGATGAACTACCACACTGCACAAAACTTCTAAGCTGAAATGCGTTTTTCGACCTTTGCTAAGTGAGAGCAGCAACGGGTCGCAACCAATAAGTCATTGAAAGATGTATCAATGAGAATTTTGTTCTTACCGTTTTCAGGCCCATTTGTGGCCTTCTTATTAAATAGTTCAGAAAACAGAAAATGCGCAAAAACACAAGAAAATTTGGCCTTTCCTTTCATTTAAAATAGAATTATGCGTCCTTGTAAACAAAGATAAACAAAGCAGAGATGGTACGCAAACATTTTCGCACTTTTACTATTATGTTCAACAAGCATGTGCAGTTTCATTCAATGAACTAATAGTGTATAAAATAACTAAAGTGATGCGAATTGCTAGATTACTTCAACAGATTGAAGCTTTTGAACTCATCGGATCTGTATAACAATAAATAATAATGACTCAGCGCGAAGCGCCGGAAAATTTTGACGTTTGTGCCTTTTTGAACTCAATGTTCTGGACACATTGCGCCAGAAAAGTCAACATAATTTCGGAAAAATTTCGGGGGGGGTATGTGCCCCCACTGCCCCCTGGCTACGCCTATGATTCCGTGTGTCAGTAATTTTGGCGCACTTTATGGTGATAAATATGCGAACATGTATGTAAGTGTTAAAAACATGGCGACTAGGCGTACATTTTATGAAATACCGCAAGTGTCGAGTTTAACATATTCATTATGCTCGTGAATGAATCGTCCTTGTTCCGACTTTATTTGGTATTTATACAATCCTCTTATGTACCAAAGAATAAAATGCTATATTTCACCCCCGAAAAAGGATTCAACCCCAACTCGAAAAATCTTGCCCCCGGTCGGGGGTCGGGGTTAAGGCCGAGGTTTTTCGGGGTCGGGGTCGGGGTCTCCCGTACGATCACTGGTTGACAGTGAGGTATAGGGCAAAGTGATATTTAAGCACTAAAATTATTGAAAAATTAATGCAAGATCAAATAGAATCAAGGCTTTAATCTGAAGAATTCGTATGCAATTAATGAAATTTAAGTCATTTTCATAATTCAAAGCAAAAAATTGTGAAGCAGGTTTTGTATCGTCATAGCGTCATTAAAACATTTGAAGCAGGAAAACACATTGACGAAAAGCAATTTTGAAATCAACCAGAAATGAAAATTTATTCAAAAACAAGTCTTTCTGGAGCTAACTGCAGAGGCGTAGTCAGAATTTTGGTTCGAGGGCATAAACGTTTCATGTAGAATTTACGGCCTTTCTATTGACAAACAGTTCGGAATTCATAAGTGGCGCAAAGTGCCAAGAAATTTAGTCATTTTTTCCACCCTTGATATTTTGTAGATGTATCAATGAAAATTTTGTTATTACCATTTTCAGGCCCATTTATGACCTTCTTATTAACAAAAGTAGTTCAGAGAACAAGAAATGCGCAAAAACATAAGAAAATTTGGCCATTCCTTTTATTTAAAATAGGATTATGTGTCTTTGCAAAGAAAGACAAACGAAACAAAGAATAGACAAACTGGTACACAAAAGACAAAAAAAGTAGAGAATACACAAACTGGAACGCAATCATTTTCTTACTTTCACTATTAAGCTCAACAAGCATGCGCAGTTTCATTCAACGAACAAATAAAGCATTAAATTACTAAAGTGATGTGAAGTTTTGGATTATTTTAGCTGATTCAAGCTTTTAAATTCATTGGATCTATATAGCAATAAATAATAATGACTTGGCGCGAAGCGCCGGAAAATTTTGACGTTTTTGTCTTTTTGAACTCAATTTTCTGGACACACATTAGTCCAACAAAAAAATCAACAATATTTCTTGAAAATTTTTGGGGGGGGGCTACGCCTATGGTTGACTGCATTTGGAACATCGATAGGCTTTGAATCAGGTCTAACTAAAACAGTTGCGCGCACGATGTGAATAAAAGTTGCAGTCTAAATTTATATAATGGTCACAGAAGTAAATGCATCAGAAAAAAGCGTCGCTAGCAGATAAATTCTTGTTTAAATTTGTTTACAATAGAGAATAAGAAGAATTCGGCACAAATAAAATAATTTAACTAAAGACCTGAATGATGGAATTTGCCTAAACCGTATGTGCGATATACTGTGACAATAGAAAATATTAACAGACTCGCTTATTTAACAATATACGGTTGATTATATCAAATCACATTTACATTGTGATTCAATCGCACTTTAGAAACAATACGTTTCCAGGTTTCTAATTCGATTCTTAGCACATATTGCATAACTGCAGTGCTAATTTTCCATTTTATGTAAGGGGATTCGGGTACCCGGGTATACCCGGGTAACCGTCGGGTACCCGGGTAGTAAAACTATTTTCTACCCGGGTACCCGGAAATACCCGGGTACCCGTTCGGGTACCCGCGTGCAGCTCTATCAGAGGGTATTTAAAAAATCAAGAAAGCATTTTAAAGTTTCGAGCTAGTAAACTCAAAATTTTCCCAGCTTTGCTCCTAAATTTTTCTTTGTAATGTTTAACTTTTACCCAAAGTTAAATTAGACATTCAGAATAAGCGGACGACCAACGTTACAACAGTTTGTTTCGGCCGAATCACGGTTTTTTTAATTCGGCAAAGATTTTTTACGATGTACAATGACTTATCAAGACCGTCTTTGTACATGTACAAAGATTTTTGGGAAGACAAAAACTGTAAAAAAGTCTGAAATTCCCAAAACTTTTCGGCCCTTCGCGCCGAAATGAGTAATTGTTTGTTATATACAGTGTTTTTTGTACAAGGCCCGTTTGTACATGTACAAAGATGGTCCCCAAAAGTCTTTGTACATTTTGTACATGCAAATTTTTATGCACTCTTATATGGTACAGTAGCGATTTTAGTGTGATAAAACAGGGTTTTTCGACCTTAGGTAGTGTATGTATCTAAATTCTGGCTTGCTGACGCCAAAAATTACTAAAAATTGTCTCAAAACGGCGCGAAGCGCCGAAAAATTTGAAATTTCCCTATTCTAAATGCAAATTCTGCCATTTTAAAGATATACATATAGGACAGACAATTACTCATTTCGGTGCGAAGCGCCGGAAATTTTTGGGAATTTTGCACCTTTTTACAGTTTTTGTCTTCCCCAAAATCTTTGTACATGTACAAAGACGATCCTGAAAAGCCTTTGTATATCGGGAAAAATTTTTGCCGAATACAAAAAAACACTGGTTTTATATCTCTTTATAATGGCAGAAATTGCATTTAGAAAGCAAAAATATCAAATTTAAAATTTTCAGTATTTTTTGTCATCAAAAACCCAGAAACTGGCTAAAAAAACACTACCAACGGTCAAAAAATTCTGTCTTACCATACCGAAAACGCTACTATACCACATAATAGTACCCAAAAATTTGCATGTACAAAATGTACAAAAACTTTTAGGGACCATCTTTGTTAATGTACAAAGGGACCTTGTACAAAAAGAAAACACTAGGCCGAATCCGGAAGACCGAATCTATCTATATACATCATGCATGTAACAACTAAAAATTCTGGGCGGGAAGGATCTTATTTTTAGGGAAAGGAATAAATGACCTTGATTTTTGGCCAAAAACACCTATAAACGGCCAAAAAAATTCATTTTTTTCCAAAAACTGGGGGATCAAATTTTCTCTGGCTTTGGGGGATGGGGGACGACCAACTTTGGGTCGGAGGGGGATCTCGCCATCTACCCTGTTATGTACATGAATTATATACAAATTTAACCTGTCTTTCTGCCAATATAGCACTAAAAATGAGGATAATGATAAGTAAGAATAAGGCAGAAGTGTTCTACACTGGAGCTCTAAGGCTGGATTAAAGCTGGAAAGGTCTGGGGTGGTGCGAATAAGCGCCCCATCAGGGTCTGAGATGAGCCCTGAAACATTTTAAAAACAGAGCATTTAATATACATTTAATTATGATAATAAAATTTTCGCGAAATGGGCTATACATGTCAAAGAAAGCCAGAAAACGAATCCATTAATTTCCATTTAATTAATGTTTACTATCCCCATCTAATGATATTTTATGAAAAATACATAATTACCATGGTCTGATGCTCATAAAAGCTCGGTCGTTCAGTTTTTCTTATTCGATTCATGTCCATATTCCATTCACTGGCGGATTTCATGGCTTTCTTGCGAATTTCTTGTGAACGACGTGCGTCTGTTTTAGTCTGAATAGTTTTTTGCTTGAAAAAACATAGGCCAATGGCGGATATTCAGTCGAAGCAATCTTCTGAATTTTTCTACAATTAGCCGGGATGGAGCATAATTACCAATTCAAGTCAAATGCGTCATACATGAGCATGGGGGGTGGGGCCTCTGAGCTTCGAAAACCTGATAGCTATGCAGCGATTTTGGCCGAAAAACCGTTACTGTATAGCCTTTTCTGTGCTCAGAAAATTAGCTATACAGCCTAATTTGGTCTCAGAAAACTAGCTATATAGTCTTTTTTTGAGCTCAGAAATGCTATTTATTGTCTTTTCTGAGTTTCAAAAGAATATATAGGTTGTTTTCTCGACTCCAAAAAAGGATTAATACCCAGTGTTAGTCCAAAAAGGCTATAAAGCTATGTTTGTTAATCCAAAAAGGCTATACAGCTAGGTTTCTGAGACCAAAAAGGCTATATATCTAATTTTCTGACACCAAAAGGACTATAGAGCCGTTTTTACGAAGCACATAGCTATCTAGCAATTTTTGGTTTTCATTTCCCTGAAAGTTTGACCTTGCGCACCTATGAAATGCGTCTTGCATGAGTCAATCATTCTTGGCAAAAGATTATTGTTTTAGGCCCGGAAAATTGAGTTTATCAGAAATAAAATAGAAACGTAACCCTAAAAGTACCTAGACGAGTTTGGCAATAAATCCTATAAATTGAGAGCAATTGGAGGGAAGTTAAGATCCCCTTCAAATACATAAGAAGCAAAGGATAATAAAGGTGTAAATTTTAGAACATGAAACATCTCAATACAGCCAGTTTAATTCTTTCAATCTTAATATTAATAACTACACGTGCGGTGCGTACATATATGTATACTCAAGCGCATGTGCATATGGAGAGAAGAAGTATAGCACTACAAGTCAGTGCCACCTCTAAAGCTTGAAAAAAACCATTATCTTAAAAAATTTTGCTCTTGGCTGATTAACGAAGTATACTTTAGTATGCAATTGAAAGAGTGAATTAGAGAAAATTTCACCTCAGTCTGCAGAGCCCAAATTCACTATGTAACTTGATCTGGCCCATGTGTTGGAGAGCTGGAGACGCCACAGGATGTTAAAAATGTTGTCACCCTCAGGGATTAGAACAGGCTTTTTGCACACTTTTGGGCTATTAAGATTTACTGCGATTCTACAAAGTTTATCTGTTAAAGGCTTTACTTCGTGCAAGACATGGAAAAGCATGTCAACGTTTTTCAGCGTTTCGCACCATGAAATTGATTTACTGCGATAAATTTTTGTCACTGCATAGAACTCATTAAAAGACGCCAAAAATTTCATTATTTCCGCTAACCATCAAATCATTGTTGAGTATCTCATTTTAAAAATACACCCGAAACAAAATCCTTGTTACTGACTAAAATTTTATCATATCGCCAAGCGATTTGATATTTACAATTTTAAGTCCTTCTTACCTTTTAAGTCCGAAAAACCTGAAAATTCGTTTCTATCTCAAGATCAATGATATATTCTCAGCGTGATAGCCCAGTTAAAGCTAAATATTTTGGTAAGTACCTAAAATTTGTAGAGGCAAGGGTTGTGATCCGCTATTGGCGAAGACTAGTAGAGATTTGAAGTATTTTTGCGATCGACAATGCTTCATCATACGATGCAAGAAAATGAGAAATTGACAGCTATTGCGCTCATTTACTTTAAATAAATTGACCGCATTAAACCTTTTCTAGCTGAGACTAGCATTGCTGCTATCATAGCGTTTGACTAGAAAAAAAGATGACTGGAAAAAGCGCACTATAAAACTGAAAGTCCACCATAGATGAACAAGGTCAGGGTCGGCAGGGAGGGGAGTACAATTCCAGAAATCCAAAACAGTAAATGGTCATAATAATCTGTAAAATGCTTGTTTCGTGAAACATAATATCGCATTTGTAAAACATTTTAGCCCATTTTGACTGCATTATACCGCTTTTAAATCTAAACATAGAGAAAACGATCCATTCAGGATGCTTTTTGCATAGAAAACACAAAAATATTAATCTTGACGTTGTTTATGTCCTCACAAATGGTGCAAAAAGCGTTCCGTCAGCTCAAAATCGCCGGGCAGTACCTGTCTGGCTGACCCTTCATGGCATATTACCCCTTCACCCCTCTTTTGTGCATGCATGTTGTCCAGGTCCACCTCAGCCAATCAAACGCATGCAAATCAAGCAATGACAAGTGCAAACGATCTCATATTAAGGGTACTTACACAAACAATT
Organism: Mermis nigrescens; assembly: GCA_036768485.1. Lineage (NCBI taxonomy): Eukaryota > Metazoa > Nematoda > Enoplea > Mermithida > Mermithidae > Mermis > Mermis nigrescens. The sequence continues at coordinate 12,104,820 of JAVLUZ010000157.1, read as the reverse complement.
TCTGTTTTCTTCCCTGAGCAGAGCTTACTGTTGTTTCGGCTGACGGTTTTTTTGTAATCCTGAATAGTACACAGTATGCATATACAGGGTGGACCACATATCTATCACCGATTTCGCTTTCGTGTAAAACGGACAATTTTTGTGTAAACTTGATGAAAGTTTACACTAATGTACAATAAACATAGAAGTTTTGCTTCTCAAAGTTTGAAGTCTCTCGTCCTATTATTGCCAGTTTAATATAAATTTTACCATGTCCTGATCTGTAACTGAACGTGCAAAAGTCGTTACATGGTTTGAGTGGACGAAAACATTGTTACGGTTCAAAAAAATTTCGAACTGAGTTTGGCTAAGACCCACCTGACAAGAACAAAATTTACAAGTGGGACAAAATCTAATGGAAACTGGATCAGTTATGGATATTAAAAAAGTTATTTTAGAACATAGTGAACGTTTGTACAAATCAATCCAAAATCACGGTGATCACGTTGAAGTTTATAATTTTTGAAGCAATTTGTTAACATTGGCTAAAATTTGTCAGAATAAACTTTAATGTTTGGGCATCTTATCTGTAAATTTTCTTTACTCAACTAGTAAAATCGGCTGAGTACTAGAAAAACAAAATCGGTGATAGATACGTGGCCAACCCTGTAGTACAGAAAAATCAGAAGTACAAATCAAAGATATGCATCATGCACTGAAGACGATAAAAATGCTATTATCAAATTTCAAGTTTTTAAATCCAACAAAACAGACATAAAAGGCACAACTTTCGATTTGATGTTGAAACAAATATATGTAGCTGGATTTTGATTAGGTTTGTATTGGTAGAAAAATTATAAGAAGCATAAACAGAAAATTTCGTACAAAATTAGTGAAAAAATGGTAAGTATATCGAAATCTCAACAAAAATTTCAGAAGAGACTCAAGTTTGGTCCGAAGGTTTTAGAAAGGAGGTAAGCTATATGTACCTATTCCGAAAGTTTAGCTCAGGACAACCAGACATGCACAGCTCAGGAATTTTATAGGAAATGAAATTTTGAAGTGCCTTTCTGGGCTCAAAAACAGTGTAAACGCATCAAAAATATGTATCATTTTTCAGCGTTTCTGACGATGCATCATCTTCCTAAAGCGTAGAAACATTTTAAAAAATTTGAAAACATATCAAAAAAACTCGAATAAATTGAATAAATAAAATCTAGTCGAAAAATGAGTACACAGCGCGAAGCGCCAAAAATTTGGCACTTTCGAGCAAACCGATAGCTCAAAAGACTAAAAAAAGCCCCTTTCTAGAATTTTTGGAAGATCGCGAATTCAGAGGGGTGAACAAATTTGAAGGGGTGAAAACTTTTCCGGAGGGTTAAATATTACGATACCTTAAGACACATACAAATACATATAATATTCATTGCTAATCTATTAAAGAATATGTATGTTATAGAAAAACTTATTTAAGATTCACTTATTCTTGACCTCAGATAGAAAATGATGAAGTAAAACGTAGTTGTGAAGCAAATCGAAAAAGTTGTACATTTATTAGAAATAGACATAATGTGCTAACGTTGAAATATTCCGGAAAGAACTGATCGAGCAAATTCAAAGCGTCCACGCTCCGTATAACTTTCGTGTCTGAAAAATAGGAGAAAGGTAATAAAAACTTTAAAAAATATTATTAAACAGTTTTTGAATAACCACGAAATTTGAACACTTATAATACCGATCCTCAAGGAATTTTCAGTCCTTGTTATAACACAGGATATCGTCATTCACAAATATGTCTTGCATTGCTCTTGACGGCGTTCTACATATATTAACTAGGCGAAGCAATCATTATCAAAAGATATAGACTGTTAAGCGTTTAACTAAAATTTACATGTACAACGTTTCACAAAAATAGTAAGAAGATATTGCATTATGCAAAAAGTATAAGGTTTTTTAATATTCTAATAAATGTAAAAATTCGCCATATCCTAATTCACGAAGCTTTAGTTTAGGTACAACGTACATATGTACTACTTATACATATGATTTCAGCGTAGATCAGCATTGCATAAACGCAGTTTAAGGGTACTTGAAGAGGTGTATTCCCAACATTCCCACCGTACCATTATTACCACCATCCCAACTACCAACATTCCCACCGTCCCAAGATTCTCACCATCCCAACATTTCCACCACGGGTCCCAACATTCCCACCACGAGTCTCAAGATTTCCACCATACATGATCTTGGGGGTTGGGGGGTTTCACCTCCCGCAAAATCATTTTTCACCCCCGCAAAAAAATTTTCACCCCCCCCCGAATTGGCGATTTTTCAAAAGTTTCCTAAACTTACCAGAAAATTGGTAGAAAAAGTGTCTTTTTAAGGGCTTTTGGCTATCTATTTGCTCAAAATCGCCAAATTTTCGGCGCTTCGCGCCATATATTCATGTTTTAAACTTTTTTCGAAATTTTTTTCATGATTTTATGCTCTAGAAGGATAGAGTATCGTCAGAAACGCCAAAAAACGATATTTTTTAACGCGTACCGGCCATTTTTGGGCCCAAAAAGGCACTTTAGGTTTTCACCCCCCTCAGAATTATGTATGATTACCACCAATAACAAATCTCATTAGCGTTTTCCAATGTCCAACGTCATATGCGTACCAAGCTTCCAGGAATGTAGATGTATATCAGTTGTTAGACGAAAATAAAAATGAAAGAAAGAAAATACTAATAATAATATGATAATAATAATAATAATAATAATAATAATAATAATAATAATAATAATAATAATAATAATAATAATAATAATAATAATGACAATAATAATAATATTAATAATAATAATAATAATGATAATAATAACAACAACAATAATAATAACAATAATAATAATAATAATAAAATCATGGCAAAAATTGAGAAATTCAAGTAATTTGAGTGCTTTATTACAACTTAATCATTTCAAATTTATACTGAAATATAATAAGCTAGGGTATTTAGAGGGCAGGGGATGGCCATTCTCGGTCGTAATAAATTGGGCGCAAAAGCAAAACTCGCTTATTTTTAATCATTTTCAACCAATTTTATCATAACTCGCTAAATGTTTCCTGCACTTCGTTCCGGGGTGGTATTCATTAAATCTAACCTATTCCAACCTTTGCTGTACCATCTCGTAGTCTTCGCAAACGACCGTGAATTATCTACGAACTTCGAGCGCTAGAATACTCTTAAAAAATGTTAAAATTTTTTAAATGAAAATATTTTATGAATGATAGGATTCTCTAGACACTCGCTGTTGCTTTTCTATCTAGCGCCAAATAAAATTATCGCGACAATTTTTTTACTTAACCGCTAAGCAGAATTTTTGAGTAATAATGCCAACATGGAGATAGAGGTAATTATTGTTTGCTCGAAGAACGAGATGGTATTGTTAGTTTCAGTCTTTTCGACGGATGTCTGTTAAATTGAATGAATTAATATTAATAAATGTCGACTAACACGCTGTTTCTTTAGCATACCGAAAAATCACTAGCCCTGAAAGCTTGGTATGCATATGACGTTGGACATTGAAAAAAGCTAATGAGATTTGTAATCGGGACGATGGGAATGTTGGGACTCGCGGTGGGAATGTTGGAACCCGTGATGGGACTGTTGGTATGTTGGAAATGTTGGGACACGCGGTGGAAACTTTGGGACGATGGGAATGTTGGGACGGTGGGAATGTTGGGATGGTGGGAATGTAGAGACGGTGGGAATGTTGGGACGGTGGGAGTGTTGGGACGGTGGGAATTAGGGATGTGCCGGTTAACCGGAACCGGAACCGACTGGAACCGACCATTTTTTGGAACCGGAACCGAGAACCGATTTTTTGATATTCTAAGAACCGGAAACGGAACCGGAACCGATTTTTTGATTTTCTAAGAACCGGAACACGAACCGGAACCGATCTTTTTTGGAGTCGGTTATCGGTTTTTTTCAAATTAGAGTTAAAAATCGAACTTCATAAAATTTCGTGAAGACACGAAGCAGCAATTCAACCTATTATTACCCAAAAGTTTACAGACTAAAACTCAGTATTGTTCCGGGTAAATTATATTTTAAAAATAACAGTCGTTCTGCTTTTCCGCCATGCAGCCTGTTTCTGAGAGGTTCGTAAATGATTCCAATGCAACTGAACAGCTGTTCCAATGGAACGCTTGTAGCTGGCGCTGCAAGCAGGGTTGAATCTAAGGAGGCGGAGGGGTTGGGCCGCCCCCATTTGTCAAAAATATTTGGCGAGATTGAGAATGGATATACAATTTGCAATTATTTTTTGGCCCTCGGTGACCATAATTTCTAAAATTTTTTCGGCGCTACGCGCCGGATGATACCTATTAATGACATTTATTTACTTTCTTGGCCACCTGGAAGCCATTTTCTGTTCATGTAGGTTTCAAAACAATTTTAGCAGCAGAAACAGCTATTTTTGCATAGTTTTCTTCTATTTCCAATTAAAAATTTAGAAGTTTCGCATCAAATGCTAGTGGTTAAGCGTGTCTCCCTAGGCTGCAACACAAAGTATAGCCAGTGCTTAAGCATAGGCTGTGTTGAAGCATAGTCCTGTGTTAAAGCATAGGCAATATGTCTTAGGTTGCGCTCTAGGGGATGACGTCACACTATAGTTAACCTCAACTATGGGTATACTGGAGACTATTTTAAATTTGCGGATCAAGTCAACCAGGTATACTTTACACTACAGCAAGAGTACCTATTTAAAGCAGGGGGATATACGAAAAATGGGGGAATCTATCAGAATTTTATTTTTGGGGGGATAACTATGAACACCGCTTACTATACTAAATGCATACAATATTCTAACTTGGGTTTCACTTGACCACTTTACACTAGAGTAGTTTACACCATATCATAAAACCGTTATAAATCATGAACCAATAGATGAATCGAGCTGAAATGTTCAGAATATAAACACTACATGCCAAAAATAATGTATACGGAAAATCGTGAACTGGCTCACTGTAGCTATGTTATAACACGTATTTTTTAACTAATGGCCGGATTGAGCTGAAATGTTCAGAATGTAAAGGCTACATGCCAAAAATAATGTATATGGAAATTCGTGTACTGGCTTACTGTAGCTATGTTATAACACGTATTTTTTGGACCAATGGCCGGATTGAGCTTAAATTTGAGAAACAGCATATACGCAAGACACAAATTCTTTACACATTGTCTTACTGTAGGTATACTGTAGCTTTCTGGATTTTCTATATCTCAAAAACTAACAGTCAAATAAAGCTGAAATTCAATAAATTAGATGTATATGAGTCAAAAATAACGTACGCAAAATATAGTGCATGGGGTTAATGTAGGTATGCTACAACACGTATCTTTTAATTCGCCGAGCCGGAAATTTGAGAGATTTAACAAATACGATAGAACAGTGCACCAGAACTACTATAGGCGACATTTAGTAACCCAGAGTGAGGAAAAGGTGGTTGTGAAAAAAGGTTACAAAGGGTCCACAGTCTCGCACAGATCTCCCCCAACCTAAAGCTAGAGGATCACTCTGTAGACTGCAGATCTTTTGTATGAACACACTGAAAACGTGCATAATACTCAATAAGATTATGAGACAATAAAACATGAAGATACGGGTTTAACGAAAAAATCAGACATTTTTTGTAAAATTTGGAAATTTTGTAAAATTTGGAAAAATTTTTGTAAAATTTGGAAACTTTTTTGTAAAATCTGGAAACTTTTTGTAAAATTTGGAAACATTTTTGTAAAATTTGGAAATTATTTTGTATAATTTGGAAACTGTTTTATATGGTTAAGTATAGGTGTTTTGTAGAATTTGGAAACTTTTTTGTAAAATTTGGAAACTATTTTGTAAAATTTGGAAATTTTTTTGTAAAATTTGGAAACTTTTTTGTAGAATTTGGAAATTATTTTGTAAAATTTGGAAATTATTTTGTAAAGATTGGAAATTTCAACAAAAAAAAGTACCTATTTACAGTTTGACTACCGTGGAAACCCATGAGTCAAATTTTGATGGGTACCCCCGCCAGTGGACCAGATATTCGGTCTTATTATTCCTCCTACGCGTATTTAGAATTTTATCAACAATCAAAAACTACCTTTCTCTACATCACACGTATATAACCGTGTTTTAACCCCCTTACTACTTTTTTCTCATTGGCCAAGACTATACATGAGACACAATGCCTTGATTTTTCGTTTCCAATATTTCAGCTTTGATGAAACGAATAACATACAGAAGAGTGAATGTAATCAGCAGTGCAATACAACCCGCAATTTCATTTGTAATAATACCTAAATCACTTCTTTCTTCACATTTCATAATATTTTCTATACAACGACCCTCAATTTTGATGCCTTTAAAGTTTTCATCAATTTTCAAACAATTAGTACAATAAGGCAAAAACTTTATTGATCCTAATTTGGGGTACTTTTCAGTCAGCTCTTTCCAGTCAGAAACCTGGAGATTGCAGCTATCTCTAAGAATAACTGATTCAACACTCTGTGATAAATATCCATAATTATTAATTTTGTCACAAACTGTGTAATTTCCATCGAAAGTACAATTTTCCCCACACACAGTATGTAAGACTGTCAAAAATAATAGAAGAATCATTATTGTTTTATTTTTTCTTTGAACATCAGTATTTATAATTTTCTAAAATGCAGTTTGGTTATAGTTTTTCCAAATTCAAATGGGACTAGCTGGTCTTGATCCGTTTTTACACTGATATCAATAGTGTTAAAAGATTTCTTCAAAACGGGTATATAATGTGGACTTATGTATGAATGATTTATTATATCCAAATATTTCCCCTCAATATTTACAACCTGTAGCAGCTGTGCAAATACATTACCGACTATTTGTGGTTCTACAATGTCACAGTAAATGTAAAAATTATGCATTCCACCTAACATGCCTGGAGAATGATCAGCTACTGTAATTTTCTCTGCATCTTCAATATTATAGTCTATATTATTGAACTGACTTTCAGAGAAGCCTAACATGCATAATAAATGTGGACTCAATTTTACACTTCGTATGTATTTTGCATTGACCACCATATGACAATACTTTCTTATTTCACTGTATTGAAATTTCAAATGAGATACATAATCACTTTTTTCATTAGAACCAGCCATTGCAATTGCTTTATTAAGTATTTTCAATAACTCATCAATTGTTTGATATCTACTAGGAGGGATAATCATTTTTGACCTAACTTTGTTCTTCAAATCAAAAAATTGCAAAAAGTTTTGTTCTTTTGCAACATTATGCCAAGTTTGCATAAATTACTTCTGCTAGACCAACTTCCCACTCGCCTGTTAAATTTATTTGACGAGGTAGTTTAGTCACAAAACTAGATGCTGTATTAAGTGGATCCGAATTGCTCGGTAATATAATATAAAATTGTTTTGCCATTTTTCAATTTTTGATTATTACAATACGTTCTATTATTTATAAATTTTTTAAATTTTCATAAATTTCTGTGTGATACATAGACAGTACAATGTTCTTGAATGATATGCCTTTGGCGCGCCATACTAAAAAATATATACACATATGGCCACAGCTAGTCATAAGACATGTTTGAATCTGTACATTATTATACGTATACGTTCTTGAATTATCCTTTATATATTGTTTGAGCTCAGTCGGTTCATAACCATAACTATCAAAGTAATCACAGTGCCCATCAATGTCAAAAAACAATGCAACCCAGTGGGAGCCTGGCTTGTTGATAGTATCTAGGTTTACTATTAAAGCGGTGGGATATTTTGTTATCGGTGGAACAAGATCTAGAGGAAAAACTCCAAAAAATCTAATCTTTAAGTAAAACTTCAAAATGTTCAACACTTCTATAGTATTCATCTCTTAAGCATTATAATCACAAAAAGTGTTACGATTTTTATCGACTAAGATTAAATTGTCAAATTCAGCATAAACAATTATTTCCACTCCTGTATCGGGTAAATTACCTTCAAATCTTACATAAATACTAGTTGTCCCTTCTCGAACTAAATCCCAATGCCCGCTATCGTCTTCGTCTGGAGTAAGATCAAAAACAAAAAAACAATGACTCGTTCTAAAATCTTCCCTACTAATAAAATTACTTCTGTTATCTTTTCCAATATCGAGTGCTTCATACATATTATTAAAAACTTGTAGATATTTATCATTTTTGAAAGAAATATTGAATGGCTGGGTAGGGAATGTTTGTCCACCACACAAGTCACTCTGACATCATTAATACCAAAAGGCTTGAAATTGAAGGGTGATTTAGAGAGTACGCCTCTACAGGCGCTACCCTCAACACATGCAAAAACTATACGTCGAGGAAGTTGTCCTGTGAATAGTGTATAATTAGGTGTTTCTCTGGATGGATTTGAAATGTGTAGGTTTGTCATTGATATCCGTCGTATAGGATACTTTGCCGTGTACGACAATAAGGTTTGCTCTAGAGCTAAATTTAAGCTATCTAAAACTTCTACTTTGTAATGAAAAACTTCATTTGTAAGATTTCTAGCTCTAAATTAACATCCTCAAAGCATTGTAGAACAAAGTTATTACTGTTTCTATGTAATTCTAGCCTTAGGTCAGTAAAATTCAACAAATATCTGTCCTGGAGAAAAAATCAATGTAGAGAGGAGCCGAAACTTCCACAATTTTATCATTTTTGAAATATGTCGCTCTCTCTTTAAACCCCTCATTGTCTTTAGTATCAACATTTTTTCCATGTTCACGAAAATATGAAGCTGACTGTAAATGAGACTTTTTTGCATCAAACCCATAATTTAATTCTGTTTCAAAATATGCCCTAAATGTGTATTTATCAGAACTGTCAAAAACTAATTGCCCACCCAAAAAACACTTTACTTGTCTAAAGAACGTTTTTCCAATCAAATTGATAGGTGCATAGTCGGGTACTGCTGCTGCTGCCGCCACAACTGGTTGTTTAATCCTAAAAGTCATATAAATGTAATTTTTATCCAATTGTAAGTAATGTGGATCAGCTGGTATTCAAAATTCATATGGTCCCTCATTTGTGATCGGATGCATTGGTTGAATTTCATCCCAAAATCCCCGTTTTATAACAACCTGAGTTGGGGGAACTGTAAAAAGATCCAACTCAGTTTTAGTACTCGGAATTGATTTGGCGTCTATTAGAGCCATGTTTTGTCATTAACCTTGTAAATGAATCGTTTGTATTCATATTTATGGACTTTAGCCGACTACCCAAACCCTCGCCAGATTGTTGTTGTAGAGCTTTAGAGGCTTCATCGAAAAGTTGTGATGCTTCTCGTTTTGAATGTTCCTTAGTTGACCGAAAAAGCGGTTTCCCTTGGGCAACATCTGTTGCAATATTTGCCCCTGCAACTAGGGCGTGTTTTCCAACATTTCTCCCTATAGATTTCAAAACTGGAACAGTCATTCTAAACAAAGACCGGAAAAAACTGCCTAAGCCGCCACCTCGTTGGTATGGAGTCCCTCAAAATCCTTCCAGTCCATAGCCTGTTTGGGCGGCCTGCCCACTATAGTACTCTAACCACAGATTAAAATTGTCCGGATTGAATTTGACATGCATTTTAATAATTCTTCTTATTTTACGATGTATTAATTAATATTTATAGACTTTCATCCCAATTGAAATTTGCATCAGTCCGTGCTGTTGCAAAAGAGTGTCTAAGTTTTTTATTGCCAATGTTTTTAAGAGGTATATTGGAACGATCAAGTATGACTGACAACTCTTTTGTACCTGGAAGTCCACTAATTCTTTGGTCTCGAGAAAACTGATGCACCAAATCAACAACATTAGAGCCATAAATCTTTTGTCCATTAATTACTAGTTCACCATTGGACTCTATTTCAATATTAGGATTTTTGCGCATATCATTTAGAAATCTTTCTGCAACTTGCAAATGCGTTTTAGGAATATCTGCCAATATTTCGTCATCACTGACTCCCTCGCCTGTATTTTCTACTATAGTCAATTCATAAGGTTGCCGTCTCTTCTCTTGTAATCTACTAAATGTCTGTAAAACTTGATTATATTTGACTAATTTTATTTCACTTGGTATATTTTTGCTCTTGAGAATCTTTTCCATTTCATTGTTCAGTGAATTAAACACTGCGTCTATTGGCTTAGAACGCTCAGTTATATCAGCTGGGACGAGAATCGTTTTTTCAGTATGCTTCATTTTTTCCCAATTATTGCATCTGCTATTAAACTACCAACTACTGAAAGAATCGGAGTAAGTAAGAAGGGTAAAAAACCACCGTTTTGAATGATGACATTTTTCCTTTCTTTTGTTGATGCCCTTTTATTATTACCCAAGTACCTTATTTGCTTTTGATATCGTAGTAATTTTCGAATCTCTTGATCGGAAAATGGAATATTACCCTTCAAAAAATTATGCGCACAGTCACAAACACATAAAATGTGATCCTTACTAGCCGTATTTATAATAGCATCCCTCTGAGCTTGCTTAGCTGTATTTAATAAATGTAAGCAGCCAATGTTGCGTTTGAGACAATTTGGAGCCATTTCTTTTCAATTATCTCTTGCATTATTATTATTTATAGATTTGGGGATATAAACAGTTGGATGGGTACTGAAAATGTCTGTTTTTAGCCTATATAGATCATTAGCATTTTGTGTCAAATCGATCAAAAGGTAACCATGGGGCTGACTAGTTGCATCAATAAAGGCTTCTAAGAAATATTTTGAATTCGAAGGATAAAGCTGGCGTGCTAAAACCTGTGCTTGCAGTTTATCACTTGGATTTTTAAACAGCACTATATAATCTGAATTCACTCGCGAAGTTCGAAGACCATCAAAAAATAAATTGTGAACAACATGAATAAGGCTGACATTCCAATGATGACAACCACGAGTGAAGAGCTGAATTAACTGTGGCTTGCCTTTGCTTTCTTGCATTAAATCATCCAACACCACTAACTGTGGTGTTGGACTATATTGCTTAATGCGATTGAAATCTGGAAAACCTTCTACAAATGTGACGTTTTTTAGTTTTTGGTAGTGTGGTTGATTCTCTGTATAACACCACCAAATCTTTGATATTTTAGTATTTATGAGCCTTTCTCTATTTTGAATTATTTTTTGAATGAAGGATGTCTTCCCGGACTTTGTTGGTCCAGAAACTATACATGTGAAAGGATGCTCAAAAAGCATTTTTAATGATTGCATTTACTTTTTGTAATTTGTTTTAATATTTATAAACTATGTCTATAAATATGAGTAGCGTTCCCAAATATTAGGAATCCTTTCAAAGATGGAGGAAGTGCATGAAATTAAGAAATATCCTTTTAGTGATGAGGAAAGGAAGCCGTATGGCAGGTCAATTAGACCGCCAATAGCTCTTTGTGGGCGAAACTTAGAACGGCCAATGTTTCCTCTCATGATTCAATTATGTTTTTATTGTCAAAGAGCCAGTTTGGAGAAAGATTGTTTTGAAACAAATTCAGGGCGTACATATTTTACTGTACAAATGTGTCCACAATGTATAGAATATAACCGATCATCTCAGGATGCAGGAAACAGCGTTATAAGGCGATATATAGCCCAAGATTCGGAGAAAGAAAAGGAAAAATTGAATTATTAAGTATTATTTATGATTAAAAAATAAAAAACCCCCAAAAAAATAATAAAATATAAAACCCAAAAAAATCCTGCTCATTCATCTATAAGTATTGTCATTGCATTAATTTAATATAACCAAAATGGATAGAACATTGAAAAATTTGTATTATAATAGCAAGACTGGTTATTCTGGGGCAAATCAATTATATGAAAGAAGCAAAAAAGTGTTACCTAATTTAAAACTTTTGCAAGTGAAAGCATGGCTGGCTAAGCAGCCCACATATACATTACATAAACCAGCCAAAAAGCATTTCACACACAATAAAGTTCTAGTAAGTGGTATCGATGAGCAATGGCAGACTGATCTTGTTGATTTGCAGTCATTGAGCAAATTCAATGGTGGGTATAAATTTTTACTAAATTGTATTGATTTGTTTTCAAAATACGCATGATCTTTGCCACTCAGAAGCAAAACTTCAAAAGCGGTTCTAGAAGCATTCCAGGAAATTTTTAGAACCGGTCGAATGCCATATAAATTGCAGACAGATGCAGGAAAAGAATTTATCAAAAGAGAAGTTCAAAATTTTCTAAAAACTCAGGATATCCATTTTTTCACAACCAAAAGTGAACTAAAAGCTAGTGTTGTAGAACGTTTTAACCGCACTCTAAAGGAAAAAATGTGGAGATATTTTACAGCCAAAAATACATATAGGTACATTGACGTTTTGGCTGATTTGTTGGAAAATTATAATAATTCGTACCATCGAACTATAGGGACATTTCCGGCAAATGTGGATGAAGAAAATGAGCAGGAAATTCTGAATAAAGTATTTCGAACCATTAGACAACCTATTATATTTAAATTTGATGTTGGAGATAACGTACGAATAAGTAAAGTAAAACGCGCATTTGAAAAAGGCTTTTGGCCTAATTGGACAGAAGAGTGGTTCACAATTAAAGAAAAATATGCAAGAACACCGCCTGTTTACACTCTGCAAGATCAAATGGGTGAGACATTGGAGGGTGTCTTTTATGAGCCGGAACTTCAAAAAATCCATGTAAAGAAAGGTGAGCTTTTGATTGTTGATAAAATTCTAAATACGCGTAGGAGGAATAATAAGACCAAATATCTGGTCCACTGGCGGGGGTACCCATCAAAATTTGACTCATGGGTTTCCACGGTAGTCAAACTGTAAATACTTTTGTTTTTTTTGAAATTTCCAATCTTTACAAAATAATTTCCAAATTTTACAAAATAATTTCCAAATTCTACAAAAAAGTTTCCAAATTTTACAAAAAAATTTCCAAATTTTACAAAATAATTTCCAAATTTTGCAAAATAATTTCCAAATTTTACAAAAAAGTTTCCAAATTCTACAAAACATCTATACTTAACCATATAAAAAAGTTTCCAAATTATACAAAATAATTTCCAAATTTTACAAAAAAGTTTCCAAATTTTACAAAAAATTTCCCAAATTTTACAAAATAATTTCCAAATTTTACAAAAAATGTCTGATTTTTTCGTTAAACCCGTATCTTCATGTTTTATTGTCTCATAATCTTATTAAGTATTATGCACGTTTTCAGTGTGTTCATACAAAAGATCTGCAGTCTACAGAGTGATCCTCTAGCTTTAGGTCGGGGGAGATCTGTGCGAGACTGTGGACCCTTTGTAACCTTTTCCACAACAACCTTTTCCTCACTATGGGTTACTAAATGTTGCCTATAGTAGTTCTGGTGCACTGTTCTATCGTATTTGTTAAATCTCTCAAATTTCCAGCTCGGCGAATTAAAAGATACGTGTTGTAGCATACCTACATGTAACCCCATGCACTATATTTTGCGTACGTTATTTTTGACTCATATGCATCTAATTTATTGAATTTCAGCTTTATTTGACTGTTAGTTTGTGAGATATAGAAAATCCAGAAAGCTACAGTGTACCTACAGTAAGACAATGTGTAAAGAATTTGTGTCTCGCGTATATGCTGTTTCTCAAATTTAAGCTCAATCCGGCCATTGGTTCAAAAAATACGTGTTATAACATAGCTACAGTAAGCCGGTACACGAATTTCCATATACATTATTTTTGGCATGTAGTCTTTACATTCTGAACATTTCAGCTCAATCCGGCCATTAGTTCAAAAAATACGTGTTATAACATAGCTACAGTAAGCCAGTTCACGATTTTCCGTATACATTATTTTTGGCATGTAGTGTTTATATTCTGAACATTTCAGCTCGATTCATCTATTGGTTCATGATTTATAACGGTCTCATGATATGGTGTAAACTACTCTAGTGTAAAGTGTAAGGTGGTCAAGTGATACCCAAGTTAGAATATTGTATGCATTTAGTATAGGAAGCGGTGTTCATAGTTATCCCCCAAAAATAAAATTCTGATAGATTCCCCCATTTTTCGTATATCCCCCTGCTTTAAATAGGTACTCTTGCTGTAGTGTAAAGTATACCTGGTTGACTTGATCCGCAAATTTAAAATAGTCTCCAGTATACCCATAGTTGAGGTTAACTATAGTGTGACGTCATCCCCTAGAGCGCAACACAAAACATATAGCCTATGCTTCAACACAGGACTATGCTTCAATACAGCCTATGTTTAAGCACTGGCTATACTTTGTGTTGCAGCCTAGGGAGACACGCTTAATTACTAATGCTATAAATACAGTAAATCAAGCTGTAAATCATGCTTCTTGACGTCTACCCGTCTTAATCTCACAAAATTTCCGGCACTTCGCGCTACGGTTTTTGTATTCGGCAAAGATTTTTCCCGATGTGGAAAGACTTTTCGGGACCGTCTTTGTACATGTACGAAGATTTTTGGAGAGACAAAAATTACTAAAAAGGTCTAAAATTCGCAGAAATTTACGGCGCTTCGCGTCGAAATGACTGATTGTGTGCTCTATTTATCTTTGAAATGGCAGAAACTGCATTTCGACAGGAAGAATGTCAAATTTTTAGGCGCTTCGCGCCGTTTTAAGACGATTCTCAGTGATTTTTGCCCTTAGAGACCCATAAATTAGCTGAAATACACTAGGTACCAAAAGTCGAACAACTCTGTTTTTACCACACTAAAATCCCCACTGTATCATACTATAGTACCCAAAAATTTGTGTGTACACAATGTACAAAAACTTTTGGGGATCATCTTTGTACATGTCAAACGGAACTTGTACAAAAAAAACTGTTTCGAGCCAGAATTCTGATAAAGTAAAAGAATTTTAGTGATTTTTAGCACAAAATTGTCGAAAATTTTAAGAAAAAATATTGCGTCAAAAGTGATTTAATGTAAAAGTATACATTGTAAAACGCCGAAGAAGCCGCTGTTTCGCGCGTTAAGGGCAAATTTTTGGACCTATTTTCGACTGTTTTTGGAAAAGTTGAGATACTGCCCCCTTAGGAAAATCCTAGATCCGCCACTGGCTGCAAGATACTGCTTAGCTATAAAAGCTAGAATCGGCAAATTCTTCGACTTCTCTTTCCACCATTGCAGCAGATCTTCGTCATGTTTTGATTTCGTATAAGCCTCCAATTAAGAAGCAAATAGATAATATTCAGTGATTTATAAATAAATTGTCAACTATACGTAAAACTTATTTGAACGTGCAGTTGCCAGATAGAAACGACTTCCTGAATAATTTATCTTTCGATTACATCGTCACATGTTCCGGTGAAGTCAAGCTATCAAGAGCGTACATACTTTAACACAGGAACCAAGAACTGGAACCGACGGTTCTCTAGTTGAAGAACCGGAACCGGAACCGGAACCGACGGTTCCAACTTACGCAAGAACCGGAACCGAAATTCTTGTTTTCCAAGAACCGTAACCGGAACCGGAACCGATTTTTTTGAAAAACCTGGAAGCGGAACATCCCTAGTGGGAATGTTGGGATAGTGGGAATGTTGGGACACGATCCTTGAAACCTGGTTCAGGCTTGACGATTTTTGAATCTACATTAACAACTAAGAAATATATGTAAGTTTGATCAGTGACCATGATACTCAACAGTGAACACCACAAAAACAATTTAAATTTAATTTGGTCAACAATTTTCTAGCTATAACAGCATCGACTAAAGGTTTTAACATGCAAATTTATAATTTTACTTTTCTCGCTTCGTAACTGTGAAAGGGAGTAATCGATAGATTCAGTTAAACACTCCAAATTTCATGTTTTATTGTTGCTAAAAATTCGAATTTCCAGCAGTTGTGAAATTTTTCGATTGCTTCTGTGCGTGTGCGGGAAATGCGTCAAAAAACGGAAGATTCGACACTTTTATCACTGCTTAACGCCTTATTATTCGTCTACAATAGTTCGCCTCAAAGCAAAATATATATCTGACTGAACCAGTGAACCTCCGGAAAGTACCACTGAATCTCTAAGAACCAACCTTTCTAGAATTCATTAAATTGAAACAGAACATCTTTGAACCTCTGAAGCGCACCATCACACTTATGAACAATTGAACCTTTAAATTGGTGCCACAGGTAGCGATTCAAAATTCTGAACCACTGAACTGGTGCAACAGGCCCCTGATGGATGGTGAAAAAAATAACGACTAATGCCTACGCTTAACATATCATGTAAATGATGGCATAATTGCACCTAAATGCTCAAGAAAAAACAGCGAACAACAGTTTTACAAGCATCATTATACACCACAAAATAGATGGACTACAGAAATCAATGAATACAGAAAGAAAGCTCAACGTGCAAAATTATGTTTTTTCACCATTTTTGGAATCAGTTAGTATTTCCGAAACTAAAACTTGCCTACCGAGCTTTATTACATGAAACAGGTTATAGAAAGTTAAACTTTCCTTTGTATAAGTAAACAATAAATGCTGATTCAAAAACGCGTCAATCTCAGGAAGTGGAAAACAACGGATTACTAATTTATCTATCAATACGACCTATTGAATATATTCGATTGAAGCCTCAATAACTAACAGTAAGTCAAGCACGTCCAAACCAGCTTCAAACAATTTATTTATGCAGTTCAAAATTTTGAGGAGTGCTCCTTCCATTTCTACGGGCATGCATCGGCAGCAGCCAAATTCTGGTGGATCTGGGTGGTGGTATAAGTCCGTCAAAAATCTCAAAAAAGCATGCCGGAATTTCAATTCTGGGGGTCTATCGATTTCAGTGGTCTACCGGATTTTCGGGGTCTACCCCCCACCCCCCCGAACACCTTTCCCATGCCTACGAGTGGTTACAGGCAAGCTTCATGCTTTATGCACGTTAGCCAGCTGTTTCGAAAAATGATATCGATCGTAATGAACTTACTATCGTTTTCAAAAAAAATCAACATAACGAAAAATTAAAATGTTATAACTATTAAACTCTGGAGAATTATGACAATCGACCTTGAAAGAGATGTTTTTAGGTCTTAAAATTAACACATAACTAGAGACCGGATTTTGGTGTGCAGCACACAATTTTTTCTTTACTCGCCTGTATACAGAAAAGCAAGAGAAGCATAAATACACTGTTTTTGAAGCGGGGGAGCCTTATTGTTTGCACACAATTGCACACAATCAGATACTTTTGAACTTTTCGCACACAATCCATGGTTTTTCATAATTTTGCACACAAAAGCACTATTTTGATATGCTTGTTAGACATTTTTGAAGTTTAGTGGGGATCCTGGATTCAATGTTCCGTTTTTTATTGCCAAAACTATGCAAAAATTCGAGATTTTGTGGCCGCCCTGTCGGATGATGCAGAAGGCAAAATCTTTGATCGAAGACGAGGCGCTTAAAGATTATTGTTTGTTTTAGTGTAATTGATTGATTGACATCATGCGACTCAAGGTGGTAACGCTTGGATTTTTATCGGATTCGATAGAAAAATTAAAGACGCAAGGTTTGACGAAAGAAATGCAGTGGGAGATTTTTTCGGATCCTTTAAAATAATTGGATGGATCTTTGATGCAAAAATTCCAAGTAATTTGAGCAAAAACCCAGGCGTCAATCACTTTGAGAATGATAAAGATCCAGATAAATGGTGGAACACTTTGTACGCTCTCTTCGTGTCTGTAAACGTGGAACGATCATTTTTCACAGTACAAAGCGATTCTGTCTGATCATCGTCAAAATTTAACGTTTCAGAATTTTGAAATGTATAACTTAATCGCATTTAACAAGTTTTTGTTTTAATAAACAGTGTTTTTGCTTATATAATCCATGAATTTTTGCACACAAGTTAGCACACAATTGCCCCTTTTTTGGGCACACACCTTGCACACAATAAGCGAATTTTTCGCACACCAAAATCCGGTCTCTACACATGACTGACACATGCGTAACCAAAATTATTATTCAAATATTTACCAATGCTGCAAGAAATTCCTGGCTTCAATGTCTCAATATATGATAACTCCTCGAGTGTGATGCAGCGTGAAACATTATTAGGGAATTTCAAACGAAACTGCGGAAGTGTAAGCTTAAGATAAAGGGCGAACAAGTCCTCAACAACAAAACTTTCATCGGAACTTTCGGGCCAAGAATATTCGAAGACTGGTGCGTCGCTAGAGCTAAAAATCAAGAATATATGTCTGAAATCAAATTTGTGTGAACATATCAATCAGGAAGCATTCTACGCGACATACGTTAATATGTACATTATCGATAAGTTTGCTGAGCTTGACTGCGGTCCGCATCATACTTGTACAGCAAGGGAATTCTGGGGGAATCAGGCCCAAAAATTTTTAAAAAGTGCCTTTTTGGGCTAAAAACGATGGGTACATGTCAAAAACACTGTTTTTTGACGTTTCAGACAATGCTCGCTCTTTCAAGAACATAAAAACGTAAAATAAATCTGAGAAAATGTGAAAAAATTGAGTAAGTTGAACAAAATATAGTCAAAAAAATCTGTAGATGGCGCAAAGCGCCGGAAATTTGAGATTTTCGAGCCAAAAATGAACTAAAAACGACTGAAGTCACTTTTTACAATTTTTACAAAAAATCGACAATTCTGAGGTCGCAGCCATTTTGCGGGGGTCGGTTGCCATTCTGGGGGGGTCAAAACCACCCTCAAGAAGACGTCTGATCCGCATGCATTTATCACGATTCGCATAAGCTTTATTACGGTGCAAAGCATGCACTTAAGCTTTGCTGAGGTCCGCATACGATTAACTGCGGTCAACTTAAAGTTTGCTAGTGTTACGTGTGCTACGCTTTGCTAAATCGCGGCCTTACCAAACTGCGTACTTCACTAATCATGCAAAATTGTAAATAGGCACACGCAGGCCCGTATCTAGGATTCGGCCAAGGATGGGAGGCGGACCCAAATTATATTATTTGTCGGAGTAGCTCGAAAAACCCGCATTTTTTCGACATTTTCCGACATGTTGTATCCAATAAGGTAATTAAATTCAGACTTTTTGATAAGAAAATTTTTTTCAACTCCAAAAAATTTCGTTTTTTAGTCGCGTTTGAAACAAAATTATGGAAAATAGTTCACATGTGGCGTGAAGCGCCGAAAATTTGAATATTTCATGCATACATGTAAGATCTCGGAATTTCGTTAGAGAGTCCTTCCAGCTATTTAGGTGGATGGGGGGGATAAATGACCTCCAATTTTGGGCCAAAAACGGCCAAAAATCACCTGTAAACGGCCAAAAAATTTTCATCGAGGGGGGGGGTCAAAACTTTTCTGGCTCTGAAGAGATGGGGGACGACAAGTATAAGTGGGAGATCCCCTAACCCTTTGTTGCATATATGATTTCATGTCAAAAACATGCCATTTTTTATATTTTCCTGCATTATCTAACCTTTCAAAATTTTTCCGAACAAAAATAAGGCCCTGTGCACAAGTCAATTACACCTACAGTGAATGTGCCTGGTCCCGGCTGGCGCACCAACGAATGCTTCATCTTCTGTATTGTTTTTCGTTACAAATGCACAACGATTGAGTACAAAGACAAAAGAAGTGAAGAAATTATTTATGGATTAGATTATGAGTTTCCAGTTGTATCGACAGCTTGAACTTTATTTTTTGCATATGAGTATGGAATGGAATTAAAATCTTCAGAATTTCTTTTAAATTTTCCTTTACCATTGAATAGAGCTCGTCGAAAAGGTCAAAAATGCCTTTATTTTTGCCTACTTCCTACTGGTTCTCGAGATATCGAACTTCAAAATTTTCGCCATTGCTTAGGTTGATATGTTCTTGCTTACGTATGTCTACAGCAGCTTGGATCCATTTATATGCATTTTTGAAATTTGCATAAATTTTCATAGGTATGGTCAAGCCCGAAATATATTTCTCGAAATATTATTTCCAGAATCGTTTTCTGAATGTCGAATACCTATGCCCAAAAAAGTGAATTTTTAGGAGGAACACTTCCCCAGGTTCTTGTTCATCTGTTACTACAAACATACATGCACACTGGGGGGTATAAGGTATCATCCCCCTACCGGACTTCTAGGAAGCATCCCCTCCGGGCCATTTTGGACCAAAACCTATTGCTCGAAGCACGAAGAAGCTTCAAATGGCGTCTAGTAGTATAATTTCAGGTACACTCATTTTTCGAGCAGCACACTGTTCAATTCATTCATCCAAATAATTTCCTTCCATTATATCATATAAATTTTGTTATGCAAATGTAATTCTATCGCCCTTATCGTTATTGTTTTCGAGCAAATTTAACCATCATAGGTAGCGCGTTAGCGCGTACTCATAATATAGTTGACCTTCTTTTTTCTTGTTATGCATAGCGAGGTGCGAATTTTATGTCCAACTCCCTACAGCCATAACAAAACACTTCTGAATTGTACGGTTTTTAAAAGATAGATAAAAACCGCTGCCCATCTTTTTCAAATGAATACCCGGTGAATAAAGAGCGTGTAAAGTTTCACTATAATTTTATAACATATACTTTTTTAAATTTTGGTCGGTTACCAAACTTTCCTAACTCAGTTTAGAAATCTGTTTAGTCTGGTTATTTTCAAATGTAGACAATTAACTACGCTCAAAA
Source organism: Mermis nigrescens (assembly GCA_036768485.1). Classification (NCBI taxonomy): domain Eukaryota; kingdom Metazoa; phylum Nematoda; class Enoplea; order Mermithida; family Mermithidae; genus Mermis; species Mermis nigrescens. The sequence goes on along the minus strand of JAVLUZ010000157.1, from coordinate 12,084,193 downwards.
CAAATTTTTTCATTTCTTGAAAAGTAACTTATTCCAGGAGGGGAAGTGTAATGAGTGTAAAGAAACCGAGGGTGAAAAACACATTTTGGCCAGTTTTTTGTCTGCCAGCAACTCCAGTTACGAGTCCCAAGAAATTCTTTCCATCAGAAATGTACTACGGCCAAAGGGCCACTTTCAACTTACCTTCAAACTTTTCCTCATTCAATACAGAGTTAGATCTAGGGGTTCAAACTTTACAATCGAGTGGATGGTGTAAAAGATAGATTTCGCCTATAGTTTCGCTGGCAAATTTTCAGCTTATAAGTTGGGCTAAATCAAATAAAATAGAAATAAAGTATCTTCTAAGAGCTACGCATCGCAGCAAACCGCGTTAAAAAACGTAATATTGAGTTATTCATGGGGCTATAAAGTTCAAAATCAGGGATGTAAAATGGACCAAAAAACACTTTTCCCCCATTTTGATTGGTAAATATCTCAAATATTTTGCGGAAAGAAGTTTTGCACATACAAACGTACTATGATTCAAAGGCTACAAACTGGCCTAAACCGAATTTCTTTACACTCAATGAGGAGTTAAGATTCCGATTTTTAAAGTTTACATTACAATGTAATGGATAGTGGAAAACACATTTTGTCCGTTTTTTGTTCGCCAATTCTTCTGTTTAGAAGTCGGAATAGGTCGAATAGAATAAAAATGAAATACTTTCTAATGGGTATACGTCACAGCGAATCGCGTTTACTTACATTAATATTTAGCTTTTTCGGGAGGTGTAAAGTCAAAAATTGGGTGTGTTAAACGTGTTTGTCTCGTTTTTTTCTGCCAACTCCTCCGCTTATCAGTCTGGACATAATCTCTAGTCTAAAAATGTGTCACGAATCAAACGAGATACGCCAGTAGGCGCGTTTGTTTACACTTAAGAGTGGTGTAAAGTGGTTTACATCTAATATTCATTTTTCTTCAGGCCATTGTGGAGACATAATTTTTTCATAAATGTTGATCCTAATATGAGAGTAATATCAGAATTACAAATCCGACTAAAATCTTCTTCACAATCTGTGGTTGTATAAAGTTTACACTGGAAATCAACTTTACTTCTAGAGCATTGCGGACGCTTAATTTTTTTAAAATGTTTTACATATCGTCAGAATTAAGAATCTGATTGTTTATTTTCTCTACACCCAGTAGTTGTTTGAAGTTTGCGATATTCATTTATTGTTAGTGTGTAGTTTACACAATAAATTTATTTTACTTCCATAGCGTTGCAAAACGTGAATTTTTCCAAAATATGTTCGGTAAGGCGAGGATTACAAATCTGACGGTATGTTTTCTTTACACCCAGTAGTTATGTAAAGTTTACACTGAAAATTAAATTCAGTTGCAGAGCGCTTCAGATGCTTAATTTCTTTCAAAACGTTCTTTGTAGCGTCAGGATTACGGATCTGAGCGTGAGTGTTCTTTATACCCAATATTTGCTTGAAGTTTATGCTGAAAACCTTTGATTTGTTCAAAATAAGGTGAGGTTGTCTCGTTTAAAAAAGATACTGCTGATGTCCAGAACAATATGGTTTTCCGCGTTCTTGGACTGCTGTCATTATTGTGACATGTTACCGTGTTTACTGACTGATTTACTTAAATCATGCTAATTAAAAGTAGGGTACTAGCAAAGCAAAATGCTCCAATGTAACAAAAAAGACGAATATACTCGGGGTTGTGGATTATTAAGGATGTCAACGGAGGGGACTAGGAAAAGCTACCTATGTATATGACTAAAGTGGCAAAATCTGCTAAAAATCAGACTTTCTCTAAGCAACGCAAAAAATCGAAGTATGTTCTGCGGCCTACAGATTGAAATTAATTGTTGAACCAAAAAATGATAGAAAAAAGCAGCAAGTTAGCTATGCAGTAGCTACGGGAAATCAGATGCAGTAAACTTGGAGAGACTTTGCAAGCCAATAGAATGAAATAGCAAACATCGATGCATTCAACAATCAAAGAAATTGTTGGTTTAAAGAAGCAGGACGCGTAAGCTTACATGAAACAGACTAATGTAGGTGCACTTGGATGCCCGCAACGATTGTGTGACGCCAGGTTTGCTTGCTATAATGCTCATGATGACAAAATAAGACACCTTTAAAATACAATTGCAATTATTTTCCTATCAATCACGATACGAAGCAAGTCAGCCTTGCAACTTGCAAGCAATTTACAAAAAGTAAACATTTTACATTATACTTGTACACTCTTATGTGAAGCATTCAAAATTATTTAAAGGTTACACTTTTTCAGAGACCGCAGAATATGCCTGGATTTTCTGCGTTGCTTAGATAAAGTCTGATTTTAGCAGATTTTGCGACTTTAGGCATATACATAGTTAGCTTTTTTCCTAATCCCTCCTTTTACATCCTTAATAATCCACAATCCCAAGTATATTCGTCTTTTTTGTTCCATCGGAGCATTTTTCTTTGCTAGTTAATATTCATTAAGAATAAAATACAACGAATTAAGTATCAAAATTTGTCCAAATTCGACATTAAATAGATAAGAAAATGACTCATTTATTCACCTCACCCCCTCTCAGAATTTTTGACCAGACGTGTTCTTTGGGGGTCTGGGGGTTTGACCCACCCAGAATGGCAACTAACTCCCCGCAAAATGGCTGCGACCCCCAAGAATTATCAAGTTTTGTAAAAGGTGGTAGAAGTTGTAAAAAGTGTGCCTTTTTAAGCGTTTTGACCCATTTTTGGCTCAAAAATCTCAGACTTTAGCGCTTCGCGCCAAACACACTTTTTGACCATATTTCCTTCAATTTACTCAATGTTTTCAGATATTTTTGGAATTTTTTTACGTTTTTGTTCTTGAAAGAACGAACATTGTCTGAAACGTTAAAAACAGTTTTTTTCGACGTGTAGGTACCCATCGCTTTCTAGCACAAAAAAGCTTTTTAAAAAAATTTTTGGACCCGACCCCCAGAATTCCCAAGCTGTACATGTATGGTTTTAGACGTGGTGCATGTATGAATGCTAATGTGTCGAATGTGAGGGCATTTTCCCGCAAATCTTTAATATTTCGAAAAATAAACGATTGTTTTATTTACAATATAATTCGGAAATTTTCGCAAGTTTCGGTTTAGTTAGGTTATACCATATTCTAGAATTACTCCCGAAATTCTAATTCAAAGATAGATTCGCGGATTAAAGATCACCTCTCGTCTGTCAAATGACTGATACGGTCACAAAGATCATTCAAAACCGACGCTGCCTCCTCATCGATACTCAATAGGTGATCTCCCTCGGAGCTGATAAATAAATCATTCATTGACAACAAATTGTCGAGTTTCTAATCAGCGTTAAGGAAAGCAAAGACGCATCATCTGGTGATATTTATTGACACAACAGTCACGACACACGACTCACAATGAATGCAATCGTTGTTCCGAATCTAGACGTTGAAATAATAAGACTATTTTCGTAGTTAATTCAGTGACAAGCGCACTCTCACTTTATTCTGCAATGCGTAAAAGTCTTCGTGCAAGCGAAATTTTTCTTCCCACGCTTTGCCGTGATTCAAACAAATTTTGTTTTAAAATAAGCAATCTTCGTATCAACTTTAACAAAAAAATTTTATTCGCTTTGACGACAACACACATGGTAAAAAATGTGACAAAGAAATAAGACGATCCAGAAAAGTCAAAAAAAGCGGAATAAACTTACGGGGTATATGCATGTAGGTGTCATGTGGATTGCGCTTATTTATACCCTTGGATTGAACCAATTCTTTTTAATCCAAGCCGAAAAATACACCTATTATGTGCAGTCAGGACCGTATCTAGGATTTTGTTTTGGAAGGGGAACGACCATACATGATCTTGGGGGAGTCCCCCAGAAAAATTTTCAACCCCCGCTAAAAATTTTCAACCCCCGCTAAAAATTTTCAACCCCCGCAAAAAAATTTTTCACCCCCCCCAAGAATTGGCGATTTTTTAATTCCCAAAAATTTTCTAAAATTGTAAAAAAAAGATGCATTTTTAAGCGTTTTTAGCTATCTATTTGCTCGAAAGCGCCAAATTTTCAGCCCTTCGCGCCATTATACTCATGTTTTGTCTATATTTTACTCAATTTATTCCGATTTTAATTCTTTAAAAATTTTTCAAATTTTTATGCTCTAGAAAGACAGAGCATCGTCAATAACGCTAAAAAACGATGTTTTTGACCAGTGTTTTTTTGTATTCGGCAAAGATTTTTTCCGATGTACAAAGACTTTTGGGGACCGTCTTTGTACATGTACAAAGATTTTAGGGAAGATAAAAACTGCAAAAAAGGTTCTAAATTCGCAAAAAATTTCGGCACTTCGCGCCGTTTTGAGACGATTATTAGTGATTTTCACCCTCAGAAACCCGAAAATTAGCTAAAATACACTGCCGAAGGTCGAAGAACTATGTTTGGCCACACTAAAATTGCTACTGTACCATGTTATAGTACCCAAAATTTTTGTGTGCAAAATGTACAGACTTTTAGGAGCCAGCTTTGTACGTGTACAAACGTACCTTGTGCAAAAAAACACTGTTTTTGACGCGTACCTACCATTTTTGGACCCCAAAAAGGCACTTTATTATTTTAACTCCCCCCCCAGAATTCCCATGCTGTGCATGTATGAGCACGACCAAAATTATTCGAAAACATAAAAGGGGGACCAAAGGATAAATTGAAAAAGACGTTTTACGACCACTAAATCTGTACACTTCATAACTTTTGCTACCCAGATGCCTCAGATACAGTGAGAATCCACTGGACACCCTCTTGAACAAATCTCATTTTCTGCATAAAAACATGTGCAAAACAGATGACATAGATGCAAAATCCGCTTTAGCTAGTGTAAAGACTAAAAATGGAGTGTTTAAACCGAGCGCTTGGGACTGAAGAGACTCTGATCATAATTATGAAATTCGAGCGCTGAAAATTTTTAGCGATTTTTTTGGCTTAAAAAGGAAATGATGGGTGAAGGAAAAACGCATTCCCATATTTCGGTTCCATGGGTGGCATGTTCTATCCCCCTGTATACGGGCCTGGGTGCTTTTATGACTTGTAGGCATTTAGTAATATATGACGCTTAATTAATAAAATTAATAATATAAGTATATGATTTAAAATAACTAAAATTAATATTAAAAGATTAGGACATTCTTATTAATTCATAGACATTAGTTTCTCTTATCTTTTAGAAAGTATAAAAACCCTTATTATCTTGAAATTATTATTATTATTATTATTATTATTATTATTATTATTATTATTATTATTATTATTATTATTATTATTATTATTATTATTATTCATTATTATTATTATTATTATTATTATTATTATTATTATTATTATTATTATTATTATTATTATTATTATTATTATTATTATTATTATTATTATTATTATTATTATTATTATTATTATTATTATTATTATTATTATTATTATTATTATTATTATTATTATTATTATTATTATTATTATTATTATTATTATTATTATTATTATCTTAAAATTGGGGTATTTTACTGTCCATTATGAGAAGAAATCTGATCTATTCTCCAACATATGTTAATTAGTTTTATTTTTATTCTTAGTAAATTTTCCGGAAGATAAGAAGGCTGATACGTGTCCTGTTCAAATACATAACAATCCAAGAAGATATGTAACAAAAGCAGATTTTGTCAAAAATTAGCACCAACCTTAAAAAATGGTGTTGCACTGTGCGCAAATACCAAATGTAAGTAATTTTTATAACATTTTAACCGCTAACAGCAGCTGGGTCAAAAATGTGTTAAACACGGTTATGTAGTCTAGAATTTGCTTTTTTATGGCACAAGGAACAAAAAAATTGCTTCATGTACAGTTGTTATATCCAGTTATAAAAATCTGCCCAAAATTTGCATAAAACTTTTTTGATCCTATTGAGCAAGGTTTATCTACTGAACTAAGAAAGCAAGAAGCCCAAAACATCGCACATCAATTACAGGCGACAACGTCCTCCAAATAAATGAATTTTAGCTTCTGAAAGCTTTTCGGTCAAAAAATACAGCCCACCAGATACGAGTATTAACTAAAATATTTTGCGACAAAGTTTTCGATCGACTTTGAGATTAATTAGTTAGTCAACAAAGAGTGCGCATGTTTGCAAAGTAACACATTCGAATTAAGCGTAAAAGGTTGTCCAGAAAGTGATATTTTTAAAGCGTGTGATAAAAAATTCATGCCTTGCTTCAACCCCAAAGTTGATGCCTTCTAACAGCTCTCCAAGAAATGTAACGCATTGCACGTATTAAGGAGGCCCCCAACTTCACACATAATTAATATTTTGAAGTAAAGTTTTCTGTGCTTTTCTTGTATACTGTTCAGACTATACTTTGCATTAATGGAGCTATGTGGTTGCATAACGCTGTTCTGCGACGATTTTTTGAGAATAAACTCAAAAAATTAGGCGCTTCGCGCCGATTTCTTCTAGTTTCGGCTATTATATCTTAACTTAGTGGCGTCACAGAACTACAGAGCGTTTGTCACCATGAGAAAATAACCTGTTAGCAAGCATTTCTAGGCGATAGAAATTGAGAAGTATGCAGAAAATTCGTGCGCTTTGTACAGATTATGTCTTTTTAAAAACTGCTTAGCATGACAATTGACAACAAGACAAGACAAGTCCACAAAAGATTCGCATCTCATGCGTTTTACGAATTTTTCAGTCATTATGGCATGGAAATGTCAGAAAAATTTCGCGCTCCGCGCCAGTCTATTTTATCTATTTATCAGCTAATCTTAAGATCAAGACTCGGATGATTTTATTAAAATTTTAGCTTTAAAATTCGAGATTTAAGTGTTTATTTTGCAAAATTTTTCAGGAGCTCTGCCCCGACCCCACTAGGAGCGCTTGAACGCGCCACCCTAGACCCCCAGCATCAAGAGATAAGTTTTCCTTTAAATTCTCTTGATCTAAGGTCCTTCTCGCGTATTAAAATTTGCAAAGAGAGAAGCATTAACTGTGAAAAATTTTCGAAAAAAATTTCTTCTTTGCATTTTAATTGTTGCAGAACGATGTGAAAAGTTCAAAAAAGGCATTATTTCATACCTATGATGCATTTTTATACGTTTTTATCGACTTGTAAGGCGAAAATGTTCGGACTCCCCTTATGAAAAATCCTGGCTACACAACAGCAGTTACTATTGTGTATAAGTGCCAGCAGGACTAATGTCGACCTAAGCATGGTTAAGGCATATAACATGTAGACTAAGCCTAAGCCTAAAAATTACGAGGTAGACTTAGAATTAAGAGTTAGTGTTAAAGCTGCACTTTAGCACTGAAAAATGCAACGTTTGAAGTCCTGTAGCTCTCCTATAATAGGTATGGGTCTATTTCGATTGAATTTTTTCCCGCGCTTTCCCTTGGAAATCCCTACAACCTAGAAGCAGTTTTAATTGAATCCGAATTGAAATGCGACTTTTCCCTTTGGACCATATAAGACAAGAAGACAAGACAAGAAATTATTTATTGTCCAGAATAATATGGCAGGATTATTTGCAGTCAACTGCATGTAATATAGCACACACACAATGTAAAATTATATGCAGTAAAAACCAGCGGCCTAGACTGCAGGTAATATAGCACACAACGTAAAATTATATGCAGTCAAAAACCAGCGGCCCAGACTGCAGGCAATATAGCACACAATGTAAAATTATATGCAGTCAAAAACCAGCGGCCTAGACTGCAGGTAATATAGCACACAATGTGATATTATATGCAGTAAAGTTCAATGTTCATTGATATGGGAAGCTTGTGTTTTGCTCGCATTTTAACCTGTAGTAGATGGTTTTAGAAGGCACTTTTATTTGAGATGGTCTGGCAGACTTGCTTCCTCGATAGGGAAGTTTTTTTTGGCGCTGCATGGGTGGGTAGCAGCTTCAATAGCTGCTTATCCAGCCCATTAGCACATCTCGATGGGCCAGCGTAAGCTCTGGTCCTGCATGATAGATATTGCGTGGCTGTTGCTGTTCTTGTCCTCATTCTGGGGAATTGTTTTACTTCATTTTTAACATTTTGCAATGTTAAAAATGCGTTTTAGGGGGATTGAAACTTCAAAAAATTTTTGGCGCCGCGCCAAAGTGATTTAATTCTTACTTATTATTAATCTTTAAGCCGCACCAGCGCCAATAGCAGCATTTTTATCGACAATCTGGTCTAGAACTTCACTCAATTGAAAATCCTTATCTTCTGCACGGATTCAGCTAGTTTTTGTAATGCGAAAAATGCGTTTTAGAGAAGTGAAGCCAGTGATCGGACTGAGGCCTCGCCTCGGCCCCGGCAAGCCTCGGCGTTTTTTGGAGCCTCGGCCTCGGCGCCGAGGGCGAAGCTGAAAAGTGCCGAGGCGCCGAGGGTTAAAATCAAATTTGAATAAGTTCAATATGTCCGTTGAATATTAATTATTTAAAATGCATCTGCAGTACAAAGGCTATTTTTTACCTATAGACTTTTCTTGTGGTTTCAGCCGCGTACCCAGTTACACAAAGTTACATACAGCAAAGTGCAAATTTATTATTCATGTGATGACTAAGTTTTAATTCTCATGCTTGCTACATGAATCGGAAACACTTATTCCTGAAGGGAGGGATGAGGGAGGTTTATTACCCCCTCTCAGGGTACAAGACTCAAGTCACTGACAGACGATTTTTGGTGAAAACCTTTTGAATATTTTTGAACCTAATTTTTACTGTGGCAAAAGTGCAGCTATTAGAATTTCCCGAAGTGATAGAGTATTTTTGAATGTAAGCAAGAGTAAATAGACAAACTGTCACTATAAAACATGCATGTAACAGCTCAAAATTTTCGGGAGGGGCTCCTCGGCATTTCGGGTGGGGGATTAGTGACTTTAATTATATGTCAAAAATGGCAAAAGCACCTAAAATAGCCAACAAAGCGCAAATTTTCGCCAAAAATGGGGAGGGTGGGTCAAAATTTAGTGACCTTGGAGGGAAGGGTTAGGGGAGGACGTCCAACCCTGGGTGGGTGGGGAATTCCCCAAAGCCCTTCCTGTTACACGTATGGTTTTCGGCCATTTTTATGGGAGAGGGCGTAAATGATTACGAATTTTCGGCCGAAAATCGCAGAAACGCACCTAAAAATGGCCAATAAATATAGGTTTTGCCAAAAATCAATTTCGGCTCGTGCATTTCTTGGAGCCATTTTTATACATTGTTAAAATACTTTCTTGGACAAAGTGATATTAATTATATCGTTTTTCAGTATTTTTTTAGGAAATTTCAAAAAATTTTCGGCGCTTCGCGCAAAATATCGCTAATATACTGTATTTAGATTGAAGCAGAGGCATTAAACACTCAAAAATCAATTTTTGTGTAATCTAGGCATCTTTATGCAGATTCAAATATCTTTTGTATCCATTTTTACTGTTTTTAAAAATTTTATGCAAAACAAGTACTATTTAATAAGTCAGCACATTTAGCCGTTCAAAGATAAAATTGACTAATTTATCCTGATGTTGCATTGGATTTCTAAGCACAGTAGTGCTTATTACAAGATTTAATTGACATATTACAATATCTGTAATATTTCTGATTTTGTAGTACAAGTTGTTTGGCTTTCTCAGTCAAGTTTTATGTGTAAATTTCATCAAAAGCTCATAAAAATTTCGGCGCTTCGCGGCAAATAATCTTATGAACTATATCCAGGCCGAATTATCACATTTAGGACCACGGTTTTTTGTATTCGGCAAAGATTTTTCATAATGTACAGAGACTTTTCAGGACTGTCTTTGTACATGCACAAAGATTTTTGGAGAGACAAAAACTGTAAAAAGGTGTAAAATTCCCGAAAATTTTCGGCGCATCAGTAATTGTCTGTCCTATATATTTAAAATAGTAGAATTTGCATTTAGAATGGAAAAAATGTCAAATATTCAGAAACCCAGGAATTAGCTAAGATATGCTACCGAAGGTCGAAAACTGCTGTTTTACCACACTAAATCGCTACTGTACCATACTATAATAGTACACAAAAATTTGCATGTATGTACAAAATGTTCAAAGACTTTTGGATACCATTTTTGTACATATAAAAAGGTATCTTGCACAAAAAAAACACTGTTTAGGACTGCATGCCGGTTGTAGGTCACACACTGGCAGTATGTAAAAATGTGTATGTTTAAAAATATATTTATATAAAATATCTACAAAAATTTGTTCGCTCATACAAAGACACTACTTAATTTACTGGTCCCCCATTTTGGGATTTCACCCTTCCCTCAACTCTGGACCTTGGGAAACTATGATTAACTTTTCCATGTCTTCAACGGCAACTTGTTAAATTAAGTATGCTTTCATTCTGCTGACTTTATTCAATAAATCCTTTACACATTTAATCTACTATTATTGAAAATGACATTTGATAAAGTGTTCAATATTACGATTATTCTCTAGCTCATGTGCATACAAAATATTCTAAGAGCACTATTTATGGGTATAGGTATATAAGCTTGACCCTCGGCATTACCCTCGGCTCTCGGCCTCGGCCTCGGCCGAGGCAAGGATTTTAAGGCGCCTCGGCCTCGGCCGAGGCCGAGGGTCCAAAAAGTACCCTCGGTCAGAATCCACTGAGCGAGCTTCTAAAAAGTACGCTGCGCTTCTGCGCTGAATTGATTTAATTCTACTCGGTATTCGTGTAGCTGGTATTACATATGTATTAACATAGTCATATTATAAGGGCGTATGTGTGCAGTCGATAGCATCTGAGGAAACGAGAGAGAGTTGGATGGCAGTCGGATTCGAAATGTGGACCCCTAGCTCTAAAGTCCAGAACCATAACCACCCACTAATCGCCGATTATCTCGAATTAACATTTTTAGAATTGCGACTATTTGCATGCATACCGCTGGTTTACAAGCTGATTAGGCTTAGGCTTGAGATGTCATGGACGTGAGTAAGTTAAAATATGGTACATTCAGAATACTAAGAAATAAACTTCTAGAAAAGCGAATTTTTTTGCTCAGTACTTAGAACATGTTGAAAGAAAGCGCGGAAAAAATTTCATCAGTCTATGATCAATATTACAAAAGTATGCGGTTTCGTTAATTAGCCTCTTCTCGACCTATGCAAGCATCTAATCGACCTAAGTATTTGAAGATTCAAACAGCTGAATGCAGAAGTCACATGTAGATACCCAATTTACGTCGATATACCAGCATCTATACATCGACCTAAGCATCTATACATCGACCTAAGCATCTATACATCGACCAACGCATCTATACATTGACCTGAGCGGGAGCGACCTCGACCTAAGCAGCTTAAAACACCTTTTCAGATATACTCAAGCCTAAGCCTAAGTATATTAGAAGCAAAAGCTTAGATTTTCCTATATCTTATCAAGTAAAACCGAAAAAACACGCAAAAAAATGATAATTCTTTAGAGTTTTTAAATTTCAAACAGCTTTCCGCGCCTTTTTCTTGTCTCTCCTTCATTGCTATGCTTCCTTCCATAATTTCAGCCCATATTATTTATTTCTGACAAATGTGTAAGTCCTTGGATCGAGCCGTTTAATCGACCCACCTTACACTCAAATCGACAGTTGCCTGCAACTTTGCAAGTATGGCTCAGATTTTCACCAAATTTTTTTTCCGCGCTTCAATTTATCATGTTGTACCAGTTTGGCACAAAAATTTTGGCACTCCGTATTCGTTTTGCTCCTTTTCTAAAAGTACCATATTCTTAACTTTAGCCATCATGGACTGACCAAATGTTGGTGCCAGCGTTTAAAATAAGCCTGAGTAATGGGATGCGACGAGCGGAGCGAGCGAAGCGGAGTTGCATCCCAATGCTTAGGCTTATTTTAAACGCTGGCACTAACATTTTAGTCAGTCACATGAATCTACTGGAAAAATCTGATGACTGCCTTATTTGTTTTCGACTTGACTCAAATCAAACCAGTTAGGTGGCAGCTTTCACCGGATAATACTTGTTGTATACGTACTTATAACGTGGCTATATTAATACATATGTGAGCCAGCTACACCAATGCCTTAACCAAGCTGCGCCGCGTCAATTGCAGCATTTTTATCGACAATTTGATCTAGAACTTTACTACGGTTGAAAATCCTCATCTTCTGCACGGATTCGGTTAGTTTTTGTAATGCAAAAATGCGTTTTATGAGAGGTGAAACTACAAAAAATTTCCGGCGTGATTTAATTCTACTTGTTATTGATGTTTAAGCCGCGCGGCGCCAATTGCAGCATTTTTATCGAAAATCTAGGTCCTAGAACTCCACTACGATTGAAAATCCTTACCTTCTGCACAGTTTTTGTAATGCAAAAATGATTTAGAGAGCTAAAATTTCAAACTTTTTCTGCGCTTCGCGCCATTTGATAAATTATAGTTTTAATTGTCAAAAACGACTTCAGAATTAGCTAAAATGCTTTACTTGAAGGAAGGAAATTCAAGTTTCAACATAAAGAACGTATACTGATCGTGATATTTCGTCGTAGAGCGCAAAATTTTTAAACAAAAAGTGCATAATTGCATGTGTGCATAAAATTTTCTACTTAAAAAACACTGATTTTTCAAAACAGGCGCTCTATTTTAAACGTTTTTAGACCTCCCAAAAAACGTGGAAAAAAGTCGGAAAAAGTGGAAAAAATTTTGGATTCGGTCTATAATGTCAACCAAATCGCTGGGAACACAAAACGGTGCTTGGCAACCTCGCGCACTAAGCTAGTTTGAGAGTACGCTGATTTCTACAGTAATAATAATTCGCTTATTAAACGATAGGCTAAATAGCATGATATCGGTCCTGTGTTTGAAAAGCAAACAATTTTCAACCCTGTAATCAGTGTACTCATGGATTTTAAGTTTTGAATTGCATTCTTACAATATTTTTACTTTTTTCCTCATTGAGGACCTCTTATTTAATTATCTAGCGCAAAGCGACGCAAAAATTTGAAAAATTAAAATCAAGGACAACCAAACGTTGTTGCAATTCACTTATGTAGAGAAAAACAGTTAAACACTTTTTAAATCTTTATTTATTTAGGTCACATTAGCAAGCAGCTACAACATGTTGTTGTCGTGTACGAAGTGAAGCGCTTCGATTAGAAAGCATTGGCTGCATTACTGACGTACTAAATACCAAGTTCTCTGCGATCGGCTTTGGCTGGGTTCGAGTCCTGACATGCTATGCTATAGTCTGTTCCATTAAACGGCCTGTTTTTGATTTATAGCTTATTACTGTAGCACAACACTTCACGGTTTAGGTTGTTGCGGCAGTTTGTTCGATGCGCCACATATTAAGCAAAGTATGAGAAACCAGCTGCTATAAGAGCTACTTGAAGAAGCCAATAGTGCAGTGAAAAATTAATACAGTAATAAGATTTAACGAAAGTGGGCCTTTTGGAATGGCGCGGACTATAGTCATTTTTCCGGAGCATTCGATGCATAAAAAAGTGATAACGCTGAGCTTTAGACCTACATATTTCTGAGCTTGTGGTTTGCTATAAGCTTTTATCAAACTATAATACAAAATCAATAAAAACACAATACAACATGAAATGAAATTAATATTAAGGTGAAAAATAATAAGAAAAATATATTAATACCTATAGTCTGTTTCATTTATCCGAGAGCTTTTTCAGTAATATGTTTTCAGAGGCTACAGTAAGCCGTTCTTTCTAATTTATCATGTAGGTCGCTAGATCTCACTGTAGCTTTGGGTACGTAACAAAAAAGGGTTTTTCAGTAGCATTTTCGCGGCATAATTTATTCTTGTCTCCCAGCAGATCAATCAACTTACAGATAAAAATCGCGCATTCGTCTAATCCTTAATGATACTTTAAACACAATAGACTAAGATGTTAAGAAACGCTGCGAACCCCACACAGCTCAGTGGTAAATCGTCTGCTTGTCGTCGAAGCAACCAGGGTTCGATCCCAGCCGATAATTCTTTATTTAGCGCACTTACTACAGTATGTCTCAGCACTGATTAAATGCCTAAATTAAATTTATATGAGCGAATTAGTGCATTGAACATGGAAGAATTCCAGCCACTCGCCAAGCTGATCTGCCGAATCAGAGTAATTTGCCTTGTCTCGCTTACTGTAGCCTTTAAAAAATTTACTAAAAAGCTCTAGAATAAATGAAACAGATTATATATGTAAATTAATATATGGGCACATGAGGTAATTGATATAAGTTACAAGATAAAATAAAATTTATATTTATTGAGTTTGAGTTTTATTTATAGTCTGTTTCACACAACTTCGGTCATAAATTTTAAAACTATCCTCGACAATAAGCTGACAGATTGCGATTATAACATTGATCTAATATATAATTATCGTAACCATTGGCTGACTGTCGATGAAAAATTCTCAAAATTCATGCACGAAGTTATGTGAAACGGACTATAAGTCTGTTTCACATAAGTTTGAGTATAAATTTTAGGAATTTTTTCGAAAGAAAGCTGACGGATTACGATAATTATACATATGTATATTAAATCAATGCTATAATCGCAATCTGTCAGCTTATTGTCGGATATGGTTTCTATAATTTATTCCCAAACTTGTTTGAAACAAACTATAGTAGATCTAAAGGTAGCCTTAAGCCTGATTTATACTTCATGCGGCGAGCGAAGCGGCGAGAAATTGTCGCAACGGCTGCCGCAGAAATTTCGCGCAAACCCATTTATACTTCGGGCTGCAGCGCGGCAGCCGGCGAATGATTCGCCGCCGCAATTGGATTTATACTTCAGGCGGCCACGCGCCGCGGACTGATTCGCAAAAGTCTAGATTTTTTCGCCGCTTTCCAATTTATACTTCTGCTGCGCCGTACGGAGTCAAAATTGTTATTTTTAGCTTTTTCGGCCATTTTTTCGCCGCGCCGCAAAAGTCAAAAAGCCCATTGCTCTTGCGAATGCTAATGAGGTTTCGAGCCGAGTGTCGACGTCGAATAATTTTGAATTTTCATAAGGTATCGATTTGCGCAATAGGAGAACTCAGCGTCCTGGTTCTGCGGTAGTTCGCAAGGAATTACAAACGCATTGCGCGAAGCGGCTGCGAGGCGACGGTGAGGTTCCACCTTGTCGCTGGTTTGTTTTTTTGGTTTTTTTTTGTTCTTTTTTGTCCACGCGGTTCGCGTGAAGTATATATTTCGCTTGTCTTAAAAGCAGGTAGTCAAGTCATATAAAATTACTTTATTTTATTTTTCATCATTGTATCAAGGCCAGTCAGTTTTGATCAGTGGAAATGATCTAACGGCATTATACAAGAAAGCAAAAACAACCAATCAACTTCAATCTTAGCGTTTTATTGTACTGCAGCATTAGCTCATATTTTCTTTTCTGTATGTCAAAGTCAGATTTTATAAATACTAGCAAATGGGGCGTTTCGCTGCCCCATCTGCTAGAGTGTTTGTAAACAAATAATATCTTAACCAGTAATTAGTATAAAAAATTGAATGACTCTGCAATGGATCGGCGAGCGGTTTTTATATTTTTTATATCTAGCTGAGCTTCCCGGCGTTGCCCTGGCTGAACTTAGGCCTGATAGCTGTATGGGATTGAGATGTCTCAAGTATTTTTTTATTTTTCGGGACTTTTGATGTTTTTGGGATATTTCTAAAAAAATTGTTGGTAAAAACATATTGTATTTTTTAAATTTATTAAAACTGTCTTTTGTCAACCATTTCATTGATTAAATCCATATTTCTGACGTTATAGAATGGTTCTGAGAATTCTTTATCCTAAATCATATTTTTGATGTTCTGGGATGTTCTGGAAATTATACCATTAGATGGTTTGGGATGTTCAAAAATTTTGTTTGATCATAACCATATTTTTAACGTTTTGGAATATTAAAAAACTTTTTTGGTCCAGAACCATACTTTTGATGTTTTTGGAGGTTTAAAAATTTTTTTGGTCAAAACCATATTTTTGATGTTTTGGGGTGTTTAAAAAAATTTTTTGGTCAAAACCATTTTTTTGATGTTTTGAGATGATTTAAAGATTTTTTTGGTGCAAATCATATTTTTGATGTTTTGGGACACCAATCTTACAGCACAGGATATGTTATAGCACTGGGTATGGTATATCACGTCCTATCTTGTAGCATGGGGTATGTTATATCACGTCCTATCCTGTAACACTTGGGTATGTTATATCACGTCCTATCTTATAGCATGGGGCATGTTATATCACGTCCTATTGTATAGCATGGGGTATGTTACATCACGTCCTATTGTATAGCATTGAGTATGTTGTATCACGTCCTATCTTATAGCGTCGGGTTCAACTTTGTACAATGTTCAACTTTGCCCTCATTGTAAACAAATGCAAAAAGTTGCATATTAAATTAGCCGCTAGAAGCAAAAACATTTGGATTTGTATTTTCGAAAGCCGCATGTTTGCTGCTTTCGATTGCTTCGCATTAAATTTCACGCGCGCTGGTTTACAAGGTCAAAAATTTTGACTTGGTGCAAGCTCTTTTTCAGTGATTAATCATGTTTATAAGTACCCGTACGTGATTTCCTTTCAGCCCGTCTCATACATGTTTTATGATGCCAGATCGTATATTTAAAGTAGCGAATATGGAATCAGCGGTCCCAGAAACCCCAGGGGCCAAATTTTGGAAGCAACAGTCAATCTGTGCTTCTGCAAAAAGACAAAAACCTAAATTTTACGCTATGCATAGGGTACCTTTGGGCTCCCGTATCTCAGAAACCAATCCGTGAATTTTCTTCAAATTCTACAGTAAGGTCAGTCATAAGATATCCAATAATTGGTGAAAACTTTAAAAAAATTTATCCGCTGCGATTTGAGATATTTGATAAAATACACTTGTAAATCACGTTTTTCTTACGGCATCACATCAGTTTACACTGTAGTGTAAAGTGGTTCACACCAGTCGATAGCGCATAAAAAGTTGATCTAGGGTGGCTTTAAAATTTTACCCTGCGGCAATTGCATAAGCGGCTAGAGCTACCAAAACCTTTTACATAAATCCGTAGTTTCCGGGTTTCAGGAGTCCGATCGAGCCATTTTAATCAAAAAATTGTAATTAGCGCCCGAGAATACCCATTGAGTGAAAATATAAGTATCACAAAATTATCCAGTAAAAACTTTTTTGCCTCACACACACACACACACCTTACACACAACTCGAAATTAATATTATAGATGTTAGGTACTGCCATACCTTACACCATCGTTGGCGACTATTTTTTTATGAAACGTGCGTTGATTCTTATTATTGATAGATAGCCGCCAGTAGCAGCAGGCCGTTTGGTTTAAAGCTTATTGTATCTAGCGTTATCTTACTCGTTGAACTCGTTCTATCTTTTTAGCTATTGCACAAATATTTATTCGAGCATGTACATATGTAATGATCACTGTTAGTATTATTGTGTTTGAGCGCGTTTACTGTAACTAGATTAGCTTATGATTATCGACACGGTGCGTGTTCAGCTTGTGACGCTTCCGGTTTTTCGTTGCCTCGCTTTCTACCCACTTTTTCGCCCCCCTTCGCTGTGTTCAATGTCGTGACGACATATCGACTTGCCCAGATGTTTCTGGGATTTTTGCATTTAAATTTGTGAGAGAATCTTTGTTGTTTACAATCATTATCACACACAGTTTTTGGAAATCAAAAGTCCCAAAAATAAGCCAAAAACATATTTGAAAAAGAGAAAAATGCTCCGATGGAGCAAAAAAGATTAATATACCTGGATTTTTCTATTCTTAAGGGTGAAAAGGGGAAGGATAATGGAAAATTGCCCTATACGCGCAAAAGCCGTTAGAATGTGCTAAACACTTAGACTTCCTCTAAACAACGCAAAAATTGAAGCATATTCTGCGGCCTGTGAAAAATCAAGTTTTAGTCACAAAATATTTTTCACTGTTTTGCAAATAACTGTTGAAGAGCTTTCATTTTGTTAAACAATCGATTTATAATTAATTTCACGAAACCTTACCTTCCGCAATACTCTGATGGAAAACAAGATTATCGGAGTAAAGTTTACACCTGCCAACTCAATTCAGTCATCAGAAACAGGCATAAGCCGCAGAATATGCTTCGATTTTCGCGTTGTTTAGAGGAAGTCTAATTGTTTAGCACATTCTTACGGCTTTTGCGCGTATAAGGAAATTTTCCTTATTCCCCTCCCCTCCTTTAACTTCCTTAAGAATAAACAAATCCAAGTATGTTCACTCTTCTTGCCCCATCGGAGCATTTTTTCTTGCTAGAATTCTACTTTTTCTTAGCATGATTTTGCTCTTAAACACTGCGTTCTCATTACAAAAAAGGCAATTTGACTAACCTTGGCCAGAGGAAAAAATCTGCGTAAAAGTGCTCGGTATCGATTTAAAATTTGGCGTAAATATTTTAATAATGTATTTCAGACCAGAAATGCATGAATGGACTTAATCGGCATAATTGTAGTACCGGGGACCCGTACTTTGCGTGTGCCCATGCACTTCACGTCAATCAATTTTTTTTTGTAGAAAAAAGAAAGAAAAAAACTTAAATTTAAATTAAACTCAGTTTCAAATCTTGAAATCAATGATGTGCGAAAGATTACATCGGCAATTTAGGTGACTAGAAGGTTATAGTTATACAAATTATATAATACCATGCAAGTGCTGTACAGCTGCAGACCGAAGCAAGTATAGTCCGTTTCATTGAGCTTTGAGGTTTTTGAAAAAATTTAAAGCGCCTACAAAAGTAGTTTAAACTAACAGTATAGTTTTGATATTCCACAGTATATCGAGTTATGGTGAGACGCTTGCTATTGCCAAAGCGCATTAATGCATCAAAAGTTTAAACCACTTTTGTAGTCTGATTCATGCGTATTAAATTCGAAAGAAAACCTCAAAGTTAAATGAAACAGACTATAGGTACCTCCTTACCATCAGTGAAATGTTCAATGAAATGGCTATTTTTGAGATTAACACACGAACCACTTGATGGATTTAAATAAAATAAAGTGTTCTGGGTAGATAATTCTAAAACGAAACTATTTTGCCAAGAAAAGTTGTGCTAGCATATATATACAGTATGTTAGGCTCTAAAAAGAGCTCAAACTTTGCAGTAGATAATTCTAAAAACGAAACTATTTTGCCAAGAAAAGTTGTGCTAGCATATATATACAGTATGTTAGGCTCTAAAAAGAGCTCAAACTTTGCATGATCACTACAGTATATATATATATATATATATATATATATATATATATATATATATATATATATATATATATATATATATATATATATATATATATATATATATATATATATATATATATATATATATATATATATATATATATATATATATATATATATATATATATATATATATATATATATATATATATATATATATATATATATATATATATATATATATATATATATATATATATATATATATATATATATAGGTTTTGTTTCATATTTTGAAAAATAGCAAAATAGTCAGATATATTTGTGCTCTAAATTTCACTCTTTTTTGTTTTTCGTGTTATTGAATAGTTCGTCCTGCAATTTCAATTTAATTTTTTACCAATATGGCTGCCGCCATAAGGTATGCATTTTACTCGCACTATGTTTCATATTTTTCAATGTTTAAGAACATTTTAGAAAGCTCAAAAAAGTTCTTTCGAATGATATCCTAATAAAATTTATGAGCCGCATACATTTCAAAAATGGACAGGCATAAATTTGCATGGATTTTAACATGAAAAAATATCGGAATCGGTTTGATAAAGACAGCACGTATGAATAATTATTATGAAGTTGTTTGCAAGTAGCATTTTGAAAAATGTTTCTCATTTCACTTAATCTTCAAAGCAGTGCAAATTTGCGAATAAAAATGATTAAAGATGAGTCAAAAGTCTTTGAAATAAAAACTGATCAAACAATATGCAATACGGAGTTAAATATTGGCATTAGCAAACATGTGCATAATTTAAACTTCACCTCTTCACAGCTCAACAACCTCCGGCTGTAGAAAAGTTTAAAGGTCAGATTCGTTATTCTGACGTTACGGAGATCATTTTTAAATTAGAATGACCATACCCAATGCTCTGGGCGGAAAAGTGATTGTCACTGTAAAATTTACGCTTGCGCTAATAACGCAATAGTGTGTATTGAAACAAAATAAACTAGGATGTGTAACGCTTAAGTCAGGGCACATTTTAAGCATATTCAGCATGTTCCGCCTACCTAGCAGAATAGCTAGATAAATTTTTTTCGTCTCCAACGCTTTACACTAAAACGATCACAGATCGAGAAACATAGCGTCAAAAAGGAAAAAATTGATTTTGAGATTTTGCATTCCTTTATACTATAAAACGAATTGGACTGCAGAGAAAGCGAAATTAAGTTAGTTACGCTTTATGATAGGACAGCAGACAGTAAAAAACTTATGCTTTACACGTTTGTGCAACAACCATTGCGTGCAAAGAAATTTTAAGGTCAGATTCGTAATCTACAATTAAGGGGCAACATTTTTAATTAATTGACCCTCCGCAAATTATTTGATTTTACGCTCTACACTTTACACACTCATTACTAATTCGGT
This sequence comes from Mermis nigrescens, assembly GCA_036768485.1. Classification (NCBI taxonomy): domain Eukaryota; kingdom Metazoa; phylum Nematoda; class Enoplea; order Mermithida; family Mermithidae; genus Mermis; species Mermis nigrescens. The sequence continues at coordinate 12,063,564 of JAVLUZ010000157.1, read as the reverse complement.
ATTGAGTGTAAACAGAAATTAAAAAATCGCAGTCGAGTTTTTCAATTATCTATCGATTAAACAATTCGCACCTTCCGGGTATGTGCCGTTGTTGCTATGAGGGGGACGCAAAATTCACACTCGTTGTGATAAACATATGAGAAAAAAATGGTAGCCAAGTATATTTTAGGTAGCGTTGTCTCGCTACCTATGATGTCTGGTTATAGCTAACGCTCTCCTTCTGTTGTGCTTCAAAGTCCTTTAACTAATTCGTCTTTTCTTTTTGGAGTGCTCACTACACAAGTACTTTTTAATCTTTCTTTACAACAACTTTGGGACCAAATGCCACTACACATTCTGGAACTTAAATCATTCAAAATCATCAAAATTCAATTTTACTATTCAAGCTGAAAAGCTGGAGGTCTGGGACCATTTGTTTAAAGTAGGTACTGAATAAGTATTATTCCCCTGCCAGCCACACAGGCTGACCTTGCTCTTATAGGTATTCAAGGCCGGAAATCCCTGGAGGAGCTATGCCTGATTTTCCATTCTGTCCGGCGCGCATGTCCGTTAGGTTTTAGAGGGCGCAGCAGAGTCTACCTTCCACCTGCAGCCGCCAAACCCCAAGGCTCCACCTTAACTTTACCTAACTTTCTTAGAGAAAAGCTAGGAAAAGACATAGTAAAACTGAAACTTTTGCGTCTTACTTGAATCAATTAGAATAATTTATATACCTACTACTTTTTGCTCATTTTAAATCATTTTATTATCTGTTTTATTTAACTCTGAGGTTTTTGAAAAAATTTAAAGTGCTTACAAAAGTGCTTTAAAAACTAACGCCGTAGTTATGATATTATAAAGTATATATGTCGACTTATGGTAGGACGTTCGCCATTGCTAAACCGGATAACTCCATAGCCTGATTCTTTTGGATTAAATTCAAAAGAAAACCGCAAAGTTAAATGGTACAGACTATAGATGGTTAACCAGCAGTGACGGAACGGAGATTTTCTGACAGTGAAGTAGCCTAAAACTTCCCTAAAAATTTGAACATAGCACGAAAAATCCGCCCATCATGCGTAAAATAGCAGTTTTATGTCGTCTTTTCATAGACAGAATCATTTCTGATGCGAAAAACATTTAAAATTGGAATTTTTGTGAAAACAAGGCGCAAAATCATTTTTCTGCACTAGTGTTATTTTGATATACCAAAAATAAATTTTGGTATGATTTTGGTAGGCACTTGCTGGACTATCAATATCATATTTTAATTCTGTGATATTTGGATTATCATATTCTTATCATATTAAAACTCTAGGAAATGTGAAAATATTTTTGATATAATTTTGGTATAATTTTAGTATAAAGTGGTAGCACTTTTCCTTTTTTCGCTCTTTAGCTTACTTACTTATTTTGTACGTATGATGCATTAGGTATTTTCCACAGGTTGTATTATCATATGGAGACAAATACGTAAGTATGTATGTACACATGTATACTGAGCCGAGCCCCCTCATACATATAGTCCGTTGAGGTTTGTATACACCTACGTTATTCGTGTGTACTTCATTGGGCGTCGGGAAGGGGATTTGGGGGGAATGCACCCCCAGAAACCGAAATACCCCCCAGAATTCAATTTTTGAATTTTTTTTGGTTTTTTTCGCAATTTTTTGATGCCAATGGATATTGCTCGATGAGAAACGTTGAAAAATGGTGTTTGTTCGCCATACCACCATTTTTAAGGCCATTTTTTTACCTTTGAAAAAACCTGCACCCCCCAGAACTTTGGAGCCGCCCACCTATGGTGTACTTACATACAATTAGCGCAGCGTAGTATGAGTGAAGTAACACCTGTCTGTGTTGATAAATGCGTAATATAAGGTGAGCTTAGCTCATCATTAAGGTTGGCTTATAGTCTGTTTCACATAAGTTTGGGCATAAATTTTAAGAAGTTATTCGAAAGTAAGCCGACTGATTACGATAATTATATATCAAATCAATGCTATAATCGCAATCTGTCAATTTGTTGTCGGACATCGTTTTTAAAATTTATGCCCAAACTTGTGTGAAACAGACTGGGAGATTACAAAACATTGGGTAGGTAGATAGGAATGATGACCATTAAATTATTTGTTTTCTTAATCCTTGTTTGCCACCTGTATTCTTGACCGTTGAGCTTCTCTGATTGTGATCCAAATATTCCGAAATTTTGTTATTTGTCGAAAAGTGAAAGGAATTCATGCAATTTTGAAACTTAATCTCGTAAGTTTTGAAAGTTTTTAAATAAATGAAAATTTTTTGAAATTTACGTCTAAAAATGTTATGCTCGTGTTTTTCTATAGTTTATTTCACAGAACCTTGTGCACTAAAATCAATTTTATACGATTAGTGAGCAGGTACAAAATTCGTTTCTAGGTAGCTAACTGTAACACAAACTAGCTATGCTTATTCGTTGCTATGCATAACCTCGTAATTGTTGCTTCCGATTAAGTGAAAATTCGTTGGAAATGAGAGATAATCGTTCAAAAAAATATTGATTACTTGCATACTTAGTCTTTTGACTTTGAAATAAAAAAAACGAGTCTTAAACTTTGCATAATTTATTACAGTGCATTGATATGCATGCATTTAATTCCCAACTATTTTGCTTACATAGGTACCTACTTTGACATGGTTGCAGAAAATACATAATAGGTATACATATGCACTACCTACCATAAACATATTAAATATATACCAAATATCAAAAATATAACATATTTTAAATAAAAAACAGCGAAATATCATATTTATATCATATTAAAATTAAGCTAACTATACCAATATCATATTTTAATTATTTTGGGCTACCAAAATAACACTATTCTGCACTATGTATTCTTTTGACGTTAAATTAAAGTGTTTAGAGCGCCAATAAAATGTATCATTAATGAGCTCCAAGTTTGGAAAACCATTATATATCCGACTAAAATCGTCAAAAAAAATACACATCTATTTTTTAGTTGCGCAAAATATTTTTTGACAGTGGGCGGCCGCACTCCCCCGCACTGTCTAAATCCGAGCTCGATAATTAGGCTACTTATCAGAGTTGATCGCTAAGAATAATTTGGCTTTCAATCATTTCGAATATCTGATTAATGAGAAGCACTCAGTAGAATAAAATAATTTTTCATTCTCGTACAACAGCATGTACCCTGAAACATCGCTGATACCAAAAAAGAGGTCGAAACGGAATCAGCCTTATTAGGTACCACGGTGAAAACATTGAAAGCATAGTCAACACTAATGTGTTACCCGTCAATATTGATGACCTCGTGCAAAGTTCTGTTTTGCAGCTGCACGAGAAGTTCTGCTTTTGCAGCCGCACGAAAGTGTTAATAAATATTGCAGTGTTGTGAAGCTTGTAGAAGCTTCTTGTGCAATTCTACAGTATACGTGAGTGTACAGTAACAGAATCAGAGGCTTAAGCCAGTCGACAATTGACAGAAAATCAGGCCTATTTTCCGCGAGTAGGCAGGAGCGTGTATGCAAAATACTCAGAGAGGTCTAAGTGTGCATATGTTCATATTATTACGACGAATATCATTCATTTGAATCGATTTTCCTGCCTGTTCTGGCACATTAGCTCGCAAGGGGAAACGAAGAGGCGTTAAGGCTGCTAAGGATTAATTTATTGTTGTATTATGCTTTAGTCTCAACAAGAGCTGATCTTGTTCTCTGCTCATCTACATTGTCAGTTTATCTGCCTCATCTCAGAAATTGCTTTCTGGAAATTCCTTAAAAAAGCTTAGGGATTTCATTGCGTAGCTATGCAAATTTCAGGGAGGAATAAATTGTAGTGTAGTTACTTAATGTAGGTATGTTTTGATACTGAAGAATAATTTTAGGATTTCTTCCGTTGAAGACACAAACTAGTTTATCCAATTAGCGTGTTTTAGTAGCCTATGATGCGTATATGATAACTCTTCAAGCAATGTTTTGAATGACCAGGACTTCAAGTTATTCCGACCAAACTCCGCTAAGTAATTCTGGAAATTTACGTTAAATTGCATATTTCATGCCTACTTGGAAAACGTCTTCGTTGTGTGTATTGGTTTTTTGTTGTTGTTTTTCTTTGATTATGCCCTTCGTATGCATTGCGGCTCGTCCGATTCGGTTTTCCAGTGCAATTTGGTTTAAACCGCCTTCAGTGTTTGAAAATGTAAAGAGAGGTTTGTGTAGGCCTAGCTTATGCCAGTCGCATCATGTTTGGGTGAAAGGCTTAAGCCCGAGGCTAAAACATTCGGTGAAATGAGACAGGTATCTATGTAGGCAGCCGTACAATGTACAGCGTGGGAATTCAGGGGGATCAGGCCCAGAAATGTTTAAAAAAACTTTTTTTGTGCTAAAAAACGATGACTACACGTCAAAAACACTGTTTTTGATGTTTCAGACAATGTTTGTTCTTTTTAGAACGTAATATAAAAAATTTCAAAGAAATTTGTTAAAAAATTGAGTAAATCGAACAAAATATAGTCAAAAAATGAGTACATGGAGCGAAGCGCCAAAAATTTGAGGCTTTTGAGCCAAATATGAGCTAAAAACGCTTAGATAGGGTATACTTTTTACAATTTTCGACAATTCCAGGAGTGGCAGCCATTTTACAGGGGTCAACTGCCATTCTGGTGGGTCGAACCCTCCTCCCCAACCCCCCAAGAATACGTATGGGCAGGATCTCAATGATGTTCGTGTGTTAGCCTGGATGCCAGAGAATATTTAAAATTGATTTGCATTGAATTTGTTCACATAATAGTAGGTATGTTACATACACCTATTTATGATTATCTCGTGTTAACCTTAAAGAAGGTGAGTGGCCTGGCCAGGCCACCGTCTCCCATTGGCCCAGTTGTAGTTGGGTTGGCAAGAAAAAGATGAATTATTTTTTGATTATTTTTACCATCATATTTTCCCAGTCTCGCCGAATATTATGAATTAATTGCATTAATGATGATGAATGATTTTTATTCGATAATTAATTACTCTTTTGATGATCTGTAAGTCAAAGATGGTGATTTCAGCACACTTTTTTATATTCTTCTAAAAAATTTCGGCCGCTCTCGCCTGGCTTGTGTTGCTCTAAGATGGATAGAGCAGCAATTTTAATATCACCCATCTTTCCGATGATTTTTAAATATGAGTCTCAATTAAAGTTGCTCGCAAACATTAATTTACATTTTCCACAGAAACTAATTATTATTTTTATAGTCCACCCAGGCAAGGTGAATAGCTGTTTGTGATTTTTGCTTAGCAAAGGACCAACAAACGAATTTAAATAATTTTAAATGACAAAGCTTGCGAGCTTGCGACGATTTTTCAGCTTAGTATTTAATTCTTTGTAATTTGTATTTATTTACGTATTTTTTACATTTGACGTGATAATATATTCAAAACTTTCCTATCGTTTGTGGACGACCAGCAGACGTATTATTCTTTTTAAGTCTTATTGAATGCAGAAACAAAAACGTTAGAATTTTCCGAAGTAGAACTTGGGTTGAATATTGATAAATTAATCAACAAAGCTTGAACGATAGATTTTTGTAAGTCAAAATGAAGCAAAATAATTTTCGATTCTAGTTATTTATTTACCATACAAGGCGTAACTGGCCTTCTGATTTTGGAGGGAACGAAAATTTTGAAACCGAATATCTCAACAACTGCTTATGAATATGCAAAAATAATGGTGTTTATGGGCTTTTCTCAACACGATCTACACATTGGACAAGAAAAGAATTTTAAAAAAATCAAATTTGATTTTGATTATATCATGCAAATATGCTGTATAAAAATAAATAAGGCAAGAAGCGCTCAAAAATCTTGGGCTTATTAGCTCAAAAATTGTGCTAAAATGTATTCTAGCGGTCTCTCAGATACACTTTGAATCTCTAATTATTTCCTTTGGGGAACCCTTGTAAAAAAATATTCATACTTCCAAAATTTGGGAAGGACTAGCCCCCCAACCCACGCAGCTACGCCACTGTTACCACAGCGATAGCTTATCGCGATAAACGCCCAGAAATGTCATAATTTGTGTGTTGCTTCTGACGGTTCGTGAGAACATAACTTCAAAAGAGCCCCCGAGATAAATTTCCAGTTGCGCCCTAGGCATATCATTATCAAACTTTACGTCACTAATCTCACGTGAACTATGTAATAACGCGTCATACGTAAGCACCGATCTATTTTCGATCCATACGTATCAATATCGACGTGACTGTTTTAACCAGACAGGTGAACAAGCATTTGGGCGTCGCGCTCGGTGCAGCAGCGCTTATGCGCATCCTGACGCTTTTAGGTACTTCCATCAATAATATTTTTGATCTTCCGCCCGCGGCCGTTGTGTGACGTCTCTAAACATAAATCATAGGTAGCGCGTTAGCGCGTACCTATAATATACTTGGGTACCCCCAACACCTGGGCACTCCCCCCTACAGCTATAACGGGACACTTCTGGAAGGTGCGGTTTTTTTTTAAAGAAAGATAATAAAAAAATTCGCTGCCCGTGTTTTTTTGTTTTTCTTGAAACTCAAAATTGACTGTGTAAAGAAGGTGTAAAGTTTTTGTGTAACGTTATAACATAGGACAAGTTTTGGGACCTTTTTACTGCGGCATGTGGACAACTGAGTATTGATGACTCGAAGGATTGAACAGAATAGGATAATAGAGGGATGAATTCTACAGATGACACTTTTTTTGTTTTTTGAAATTCGCATTATTTATCGAACGGCAGTGTAAAGAGTGCGAAAATCTGGGGGTGAAAAAGCACTTTTTGGTCGAGTTTTCAACCTTCCTATGTCCGATACTAACTCCGGTTATGAGGTTTTTAAAATGTTTTCTGACAGAAATGTAGAGCGGATCAAGGGCTACATTCTGCATATAAGCAAAGTCTTGTATGCTCTATGGTGAGTTAGATCCTGGGGTTTAAAGTTTACACTCTAGTGGATGGTGTAAAAAAACGGATTTTAACTAAGATTTCTCTGCCAAATTTTTCCGCTTATGAGTCAGTGCAAATCGAAGACAGCATTAATAAAGTGCCTCACAGGGGCTAAACATCGCAGCAAACCGCATTTAAAAAAACGCAATATTGAGTTATTTATGGGGGTGTAAAGTTCGAAATCAGAGGTAAAAAATGGGCTAAAAAACACGTTTTTTCCGAAGTTTGATTGATAAATCATGCCAAATAATTTTTGCAACAGAATTTTGGCACACAGGAATGTACTACGATTTAAAAGCTACAAATTGTACCAAACCGAATTTCTTTAAACTCAATGGGGAGTTCGGTACGGAATTTTAAAGTTTACAGTGTTCGAAATGATGGAAAATACGTTTTTGTTGCGTTTTTTGTTCGCCACTTTCTCCGTCCAGAAGTCGGGATAAGTCTAATAGAATAAAAATAAAGTGCTTTATATCGGGTGCATGTCAAAGCAAATTGTCTATACATTAATATTTAGCGAGTGTAAAGTCAAAAATTTGGAGTTTTAAATGCGTTTCTGTCTTGTTTTTTTCTGCCTGCTTCTCCGGTTACGAGTCAGGGACACGTTTATCAAGTCTAGAAATGGACCAGGAATCAAATTTGATATGCCAGTCTGGCGCATATGTTTACACTCTACGGTGTTGTAAAGTAGTTTACACCAATTGTTAGTTTGCCCATAGAACATTATGTAGACTTAATTTTTTCATAAATATTAATCGTAATATCGGAACAATATCAAAATTACGAATCTGACTAAAATCTTCTTTACACTAGGTGTTTACATGAAGTTTACACTACATATATATTTATCTTCGTTTTTGAGCATTCCTGAAACCTAATTTTTTCTTGGAGCCTAGAAGTTTTCAAAGGATCAAATGTGAGACGTCACGTAGGCGCGTTTGTTTACATCCAACAGTGATGTAAAGTAGTTTACATTCATTGTTTATATGTCCTCAGACCATTGTAGAGACATAATTTTTTCATGAATGTTGATCATAATATCCGAGTAATTTTTTACACTGCATGTTAGCCTTTGTTCTAGAGCATTGCAAAAATCGAAATTTTTTCCTGAGATATAAAAATTTACAGGGAATGAAATATATACGTCAATTGGGCGCGCTTGCTTACACTCAGCAGTATTGCAAAGTGGTTTAAACCTAATGTTTATTGTCTTTAAAACATTATGGAGACTCATTTTTCCATAAATGTTGAAAGAAATATCGGAGCAATATCAAAATTACGAATCCGACTAAAATATTCTTTACGCTATGTGTTTGTGTAAAGTTTACGTTACGTGTTAACCCTAATTCGATAGACTTGCAGAGACTTTGTAACTGAAGTCAAGAAATTTTCAAGGATTCATATGTGAGACATCAATTAAGTGAGTTTGTTTACCCTCAAAAGTAATCTAAAGTGATTTAAAAATTATGTTCAAGTGTCCTTAGATCATTGAAGAGATGTAATTTTGTCTTAAATGGGTTGCATTAAAGTTAAATCTTTCTTAGCCGTGTTTATAATATGTTTCACAAAATCTTGCACATGGAGAGCTATCGTTTAATTGATGTAAATTGCCTGCAAAAGTGGTTTAAAATGAACCAGCAATCACACTACTGTGCACAGAAGTCGACAAAGATATACAGCTTTATTGTAATCATGTACATTAATAAGCCGTAAACTGTTAGTATTCTCTACACCTAGTAGTTGTGTAAAGTTTGCACTATTCATTTGTTGTTAATATGTAGTCTATACTACAAATTTATTTTACTACCAAATCAAAGCGTTAGTGTTCCTTACATTTGATATTTGCGTGAAGTTTTTGAATTTTTGCCGAAAATCTTTGCCTTCTAATTTACCAACATCCCGCCTTTTCCATTTTCTTGAAGTTTAAAATCTTTTATAATTCTCTCATAATTTAATGGTAGGTTTTAACTTTAAGTTTCTCTTGGTTTACAACTCTCGCTTAGCAAGCTCATTTTTCAAAACTTTTTCATAGTGATCAGATTAGTTGCGTTTAGTTTGGAATTGGTGGACGGTCGTTATTTTATTACTCGGCTTAAATAAACCAAGTGACTATCTTTTGATTATTTTCTTCATCGCAAATTCAAATACCCAATTTTCAATTTGAAAATTGATCCAATTTTCAATTTGAAAATTGAAAATTGGGTGTTTTCAATTTCAAAAGTCACAACACATTGTGCTTGTGTATTGATTGAGTGAGGATTTGCAATGTGAATTCGTTGGTTAAATTTTTGTGCTTGATTATAAGTGAACTGCACATTAAGAAGAAATAACTTAATGCAGTTTTAATTTGAAGATGGATGGTGTCAATAAGGTTGTCCTGTTTAAAAAGGATAATGCTGATGTTAAGAACAATATTGTTTTCCGCGTTCTTGGACTGTTGTCATTATTGTGGCATGTTACTGATTGTGTTTACTGACTGATGTACTGAAATCACGCTAATTAAAAGTAGTGTACTAGCAAAGAAAAATGCTCCGATGGAACAAAAAAGATGAATATACTTGGAATTGTGGATTATTATGGATGTAAAAGGAGGGGACTAGGAAAAATCTACCTAAAGTCGGAAAATCTGCTAAAAATCACACTTTCTCTAAGCAACGCAAAAAATCGATGTATATTCTGCGGTCTCTAAAAAAGTGTCTTTTTTAAATAATGTTCGAAGTTTCAGATAAGAGTGTATAAACGAAATCTATCAAGGTTACTTTTTTAAATTGCTGGCACCTGATTGATAGAAAACAAAGAGGTATTGTATTTAAAGTTGTTTTGTTTTATGAGCATTATAGCAAGCAAAGCAGGAGCCGATTGATTAGTGCACACAATCGTTTCGGGCATGCTAGTGTATCTACATTAAGTCTGTTTCAAGTCAACTTACGTGTTTCCTACTGTTTTTAACCAACCATGTCTTCAATTGTCTTCGATGTTTGCTATTTCATTCAATTGGCTTGGAAGACTGTTAGTTTACTTAATATCATTTCCCATAGCTACTGCATAGCTAACGTGCTGCTGTTTCAATCATTGTTATGGTTGAATATTTATTTTAATCTGTTGGCCGCAGAATATACATCGATTTTTGCGTTGCTTAGAGAAAGTGTGATTTTTAGCAGATTTTCCGACTTTAGGTAGATTTTTCCTAGTCCCCTCCTTTTACATCCATAATAATCCACAATTCCAAGTATATTCATCTTTTTTGTTCCATCGGAGCATTTTTCTTTGCTAGTATATTTTAGATTCGCACGCCATTTGCCATTTCGATTCGGCAAATTAGGCCCTATTGTACGAAAGAAGTATCCTAATATGATTTCTTAAATTGGCTAAAAAGTTCCGCTCCGCCGAGCTGTTCCTGAATTCGGGCGGTTTAAGCGCCTTTTTGTTCGCAAAAAATCGATAGAGAATAGTACAGTTCCAATGCCCTTGGCTCTCCATACTATGGAAACGATCCCCGAGTTGGGTCCGTTGCGAAAATCGTCCACTTTTCACAATTTCGAACAATTGTCCGACCTTCAGGCTAAATGCAAGCCAAAAAACGACGTAGGTGCTGTATTTTTGGATTATCAAACCGATGTCATTTACGCATCGCGGAATCAAAGTGTTAATCATGCGATTGAAAGCATCGCGCACAACGATGATTATAACAACAACATTTGCATTCGGATTAATAATCACAATAGCGAAAAGACAAAAATAAGCAAAGATTTCGCATTTATCAGCTGCTCTCCCAAAAATTCATCGTTGGATATTCTAAGGTCCGAATCCGAATCTCAGAGTCAGAGCACCAAAACAAAATCGTTTACGCACTGGCTGTCGCGTTTTTACTCGAAGCGACGCAATGTTTATTTGATGAAAAATTCGATCAGCTTGTGTAAGTTTCTTAAGTAAGTTAGGGCCTTCAGTAGGACTCCGATTCACGACCAAGGGCGAATATGAGGGAAGTAGGGTTATCACCTTATACGCACAGCATGGCCGATCTAGGAGCTCAACCGGTCTAGGGGGTCAAAAATTGAGCTGTTTTGAACCAAAATGACCTCAATTCGTATAAGCGCTGAAAGAGCGTTAAATAATGTTATTAAACAGTTCTGATCAATTTAAAGCACCTTGAAGGAATATTTCAATTTTCATCGATTTTTAGCCTTCATTTCGCCCCTTTTCCCCGGGAAAATTAGCTATTTTTCTATTTTTGGTGGTATAGACCCCAACCCCCCTACGTGCATGTCTGGTGATCACTGCCCTTAGTTGGGCCATAGCTAGATAAGGAATGGACATCTATTTCATGAGATAAAGCCCGGTCATACTTCATCATATTTTTTTTTCTATTTTGCCGCGGTTTCTTAAAATGATATCATTTAGATTTTCTCGACAACCTTGATACCTTTAAATTTTAAGTTTAAAAATATAAATTTTTCTTAATATATCTCAAAATCAACTCTTGTTATTTTCTGGGCAATACTGTTGTAATGCTATTGTGATTTGCTCATAAATGAACAAGCTTCTCTTTGTACGAAAAGAAGTGGTTTTCGATGCACCATTCTTTCGTCTTTTTGCTTATAGTCTGTTTCACATAAATTAGAGCATAAATTTTAAAAACTATGTCGACAGTAACCTGACAGATTGTGATTACAGCATTGATTAGATGGTATAACTCAGCAAAGAAAAATCGCTCCGATGGAACAAAAAAAAGGGGAATTATACTTGGGATTGAGAATTATCGAGGATGTAAAAGGAGGGGACTAGGAAAAATCTCCCTATGTTATATGCCAAAAATCGCAAAATATGTTAAAAACCAGACTTTCTCTAAACAATGCAAAAAATCTAAGTATATTCTGCGGCCTTTGAAAAATGTAAAAGTTTAGTAAACAATTGTTGTAGACATGTGTAAAAGAGTATCTACATAAGGTCTGTTGCACGTCAGCTTCCGTGTTTCCTTACTGCTTTGAACCAACAATATCATCGATTGTCTTGAATGCATCGATATGTACTATTTCATTCAATTCGCTTAGCTACTGCATTGCTAATTCGCTGCTTTTTTCAATCAATTTTTTAGTAAATAGTTTATTTCTATTGGGAGGCCGCAGAATATACTTCGATTTTTTGCATTGTTTAGAGAAAGTCTGGTTTTTAACATATTTTGCGATTTTTGGCATATAACATAGGGAGATTTTTCCTAGTCCCCTCCTTTTACATCCTCGATAATTCTCAATCCCAAGTATATTCCCCTTTTTTGTTCCATCGGAGCATTTTTCTTTGCTAGTACCCTACTTTTAATTAGCAAGATTTGGAAATACAATACTAGATTTCATTTACTGTGCGGTTCTTCTAATAATTGAATGGTTTAAACTTTACAAAACTACTAGTTGTAGAAGAAACAAACATTCTGATTAGTAATTCTTATGTTACGTAGAACATCCTGTAAAGAAAAATGCTTCCAAAACTTTCTAGAGCTAAACTTAATTTACATTTTAAACTTTACACAAGAGTGTAAAGAATTTTAGTGGAATTAATAATTTCGATATTGCTCTGATATAACGATCAGCATTTATTAAGAAACGAAACCTCTATAATGTTCTAAGAACAAATTAACATTAGGTGTTAATCAATTTACACTACTCTTCATGCGCCCCTAGCAGACGTATCACATCTGTTTCCATATATATTTTACGACTTTAGGGAAAAAATAAGTTACCGTGAGGCTCTAGAATGGAGCTTATTATATAGTGTAAACTTTAAACTAGCAACGAGTGTAAAGAAGATTTTAGTCGGATTTGTAAATTCGATATTACTCGGATATTACGATCAACATTCATGAAAAAATTACATCTCCATAACGGTTTAAGGACAAATAGACACAGATGTAAACCACTTTACATCACTGTTGAGTGTAAACAAACGCGCCCAGCTGACGTCCTATATTTCATTCCCTGTAAATTTTTAGATCTCAGGAAAAAATTTCGGTTTTTGCAATGCTCTAGAACAAAGGCTAACATGCAGTGTAAACTTTACACAACCGCCTAGTGTAAAGAGGATTTTATTTCGATTTGTAAATCTGATATTACTCGGATATTATTACCAACATTTATGAAAAAATTGCATGTCTACAATGGTCTGAGGACAAATAAACAATGAGTGTAAACTACTTTACATCACTGTTGGATGTAAACAAACGCGCCTACGTGACGTCTCACATTTGATTCTTTGAAAATTTCTAGACTCCAGGAAAAATTAGGTTTCTGGAATGCTCAAAAACGAAGATAAATACATATGTAGTGTAAACTTCATGTAAACACCTAGTGTAAAGAAGATTTTGGTCAGATTCGTAATTTTGATATTGTTCCGATATTACGATTAATATTTATGAAAAAAATTAAGTCTCCATAATGTTCTATGGGCAAACTAACAATAGGTGTAAACCACTTTACAACACTGTAGAGTGTAAACATATGCGCCAGACTGGCATATCAAATTTGGTTCCTGGTCCATTTCTAGACTTGATAAACGTGTCCCTGACTCGTAACCGGAGAAGCAGGCAGAAAAAACAAGACAGAAACGCATTTTAAACACCAAATTTTTGACTTTACACTCGCTAAATATTAATGTATAGACAATTTGCTTTGACATGCACCCGATATAAAGCACTTTATTTTTATTCTATTGGACTTATCCCGACTTCTGGACGGAGAAAGTGGCGAACAAAAAACGCAACAAAAACGTATTTTCCATCATTTAGAACACTGTAAACTTTAAAATTCCGTACCGAACTCCCCATTGAGTTTAAAGAAATTCGGTTTGGTACAATTTGTAGCTTTTAAATCGTAGTACATTCCTGTGTGCCGAAATTCTGTTGCAAAAATTATTTGGTATGATTTATTAATCAAACTTCGGAAAAAACGTGTTTTTTCGCCCATTTTTTACCTCTGATTTCGAACTTTACACCCCCATAAATAACTCAATATTGCGTTTTTTTAAATGCGGTTTGCTGCGATGTGTAGCCCCTGAGAGGCACTTTATTAATGCTGTCTTCAATTTACACTGACTCATAAGCGGAAAAATTTGGCAGAGAAATCTTACTTAAAATCCGTTTTTTACACCATCCACTAGAGTGTAAACTTTAAACCCCAGGATCTAACTCACCATAGAGCGTAGAAGACTTTGCTTATATGCAGAATGTAGCCCTTGATCCGCTCTACATTTCTGTCAGAAAACATTTTAAAAAAACTCATAACCGGAGTTAGTATCAGACATAAGCAGGTTGAAAACTCGACCAAAAAGTGCTTTTTCACCCCCAGATTTTCGCACTCTTTACACTGCCATTCGAGAACTAATGCGAATTTCAAAAAACAAAAAAATGCTGTTCTGTAGAATTCATCCCTCTATAATCCTTTGCTGTTCAATTGTTCGAGTCATCAATACTCAGTTGTCCACATGCCGTGACAAAAAGGTCCCAAAATTTGTCCTATGTTATAACGTTACACAAAAACTTTACACCTTCTTTACACAGTCAGTTTTGAGTTTCAAGAAAAACAAAAAAACACGGGCAGCGAATTTTTTTATTATCTTTCTTTTAAAAAAACCGCACCTTCCAGAAGTGTCCCGTTATAGCTGTAGGGGGGTGCACAGGTGTTAGGGGTACCCAAGTATATTATAGGTACGCGCTAACGCGCTACCTAAGATTATCGTAATCTGTCGGCTTTTTCCGAGGAAAAATTCTAAAAATTTATGCCCAAACTTATGTGAAACATACTATAGTTTCCTGAATTATTTTATTTTAGTGAACCGAAAAATGGTTTCAATATGTTTAGACTTAAGCAGGGCTTAAATCCGACTTCAGTGTTTAAACTCATATGTTCGGGTTTAATTCTGGCTTAAGCCGGTCACAATATGTTCAGACTTAAGCCAGGCTTAAATCTAAAGCTAATGCTAAAACATGCGATGACGAAGCCTATCACGTACAGGTTTAAGTCTGTCTTAAGCCTGAAAATATTGAAAGCGGGCTCTGAGCAATGAGTCGGGTTGAATCATTCAAGCTTTCAGTCACAACAGCTGAATGTAAATTGCGTTTTAGATAAGGACAAGTTGCGCTTTTGACGACCAACCATTAGTGCACTATGTGGCCAGTCTGGGGATCATTCGAAGAGTTTTGCTGAGATAAAATAGCTAAAAAAAAAGTACAAATTGGGCTAAAGCTGCCTTCATTCTTAGTTTCTATTCAATCTTCTAGCATTTTTACATGGACGTTTTTATTTTCATCTCCCTTTGACCATGGTTTCGACATATTTTCCTCATGTTTCATGTCAGAAAATCCACATGCATGCCTGGTCTTCTTGTTGGCTAATAAAAAATAACGTTATCATTTTTTTTAATTTAAAATAACTTGTTTCGCTTAGCTATACATTTTTGAAAGTGTTGAACCCATACCTACTGCACTTTTGGCTCATTCTAATTTGACTGCTAGAATTTCATATTGTCAAATATACTTTTGCAGCAGTCGTAGATGAAAAGCACTGCCCCGTTGAGACCAATGGAAAAAATTTCGGGTCAGATGTTGAAAGTCAAGATGGATCACCTTCTCTGTGCAGTAATAATTCTGACACAAATTCTACAGATTCCGTAAAGATGCGGCTTAAGCCCCACCACAGGAACTGGAGTGAAGTAAGAGACGTAAATATACACATGCAAATACATTTACGCAAGTTATGGGCATAAATCATTAGCTTTTTGTGAGTGTATTGTATTGTTTTATTTATGAATTCATGTACTACATCCGACGAAATCAGGCAGAATAAGTAACCCATATTTTTGGCTTAGTGGGTATTTAAATGTTCAATAGCATTTTGTTCTGTCGACGATGAAATTCTTATTAGCTTGCTGAACCAGAATAAAATCATTCGCACACTTGATTTTTGTACAGAAAAATTGTTTCCCTCTGCATTAGTAAACTTGAGAATTGCATGCGTTAATAAATCTGTATTGTCGTGTGCCTACCACACCTCGGGCGTGGGCGGGGGGGTATGCGGGGGGGCCTCCAGAAACCAAAAATACCCCCAGAAATCAAAATACCCCCCCCCCCAGAATTCAATTTTTGAAAATTTTTCGTTTTTTTCGCAATTTTTTGATGCCAATGGATAGTGCTTGATGAGAAACGTCGAAAAATGGATGTTTTTTATCGCCAATGCCACCATTTTTAAGGCCATTTTTTTTCGACCTTCAAAAAAATCTTGCACCCCCCCCCCCCCCAGAATTTTTCTTGCTGCCCACGTATGGTGCCTACTCATAATCATACGTGTTCTTGTTGGCTTGGGGGTTTGGCCCCAGAATGGCTACTGACCTCTCGCAAAATGACTGTGATCCTCAGAATCATCTAAGAAATTGTGCTTTTTCAAGCATTTTTCAAGCTAACTTTTCAAATTTTAAGCCGCCATATACTCGTACTCATTTTTTTGTGTATATTTTGTTCAATTTACTAAAAATTTTCTGAATTTTTTGAATTTTTCCATGTTTTGTGTTAGAAAGAACGAGCATTGCCTAAAACGTCATTGACGAGTACCCATCGTTTTTATCATAGAATAACGGGTAGTCGGAAAGTTTTGGCACAAAACTTGGCTAATATTGAGAATAAGGTGACCTCCTAGAAATTAACTTTGCATGATTTAATCTAATTAAGGGTCAAGGAATTCAAATCTGAAAGAATTAGGTGTCGGTCGGCATTATTGACCGAGTTACAGGCTGTTGAACTTCATGTGTTTAAGGATAAATTAATTAAGACGAACTGGGCTATTCTCAATATTAGCCGTTTTTACTTCTATTATACTTAGGCTTAGGCTTAGTATATCTGAGAAGGTGTTTAAAGCTGCTTAGGTCGAGGTCGCTCCCGCTCAAGTCGATGTATAGATGCTTAGGTCGATGTATAGATGCATAGGTCGATGCAAATGATTAGATGCTGAAATGTCAAATTTTCAAAAAAACGTGATTTTATGCCTTATCAAGCAATAATCTATAACGAAGTTGTTGAAAACACGATCTGTCAACCATGACAGTGAAAAAATCTTTAAAAAATTTTTTTTTGAAAATTTTTTTTTCACTCACATGGTTTCCAACAGTTTTTTCGACTTCTAAGTTAAAGATTATTGCTTGAAAACGCATAAAATCACTTTTTTTGAAAATTTGACGAGGTCACCTTATTCTCAATATACTCCCAAAATTTAAATAAGCACAGCTCGTGAGCAAATAAGCATTTATTTACAATTTTTTAAGTGAAGACAGACAGTCTATAGGCCTACACAATGTACGATCACAAAATGGAAAAAGGTCCATTATCCTCAATTTTTCGCAATTTTCCTTTAATACGCTCTATCATAGTCTGGACAACAGTTAGATCAATCTGTTTGATCTTCTGTTCAATACGACGAATCAACTGAATGTCACTTTTGGCTTCCCAGCCACACTCGTAAACTTTGCTAGCTAGAATAGACCAAAAGTCCTCAATCGGTCTTGCTTGAGGCACATTGGGTGGATTTGCCTCCTTTGGCACAAATGGCACATTGTGTGCCATCAACCAGTTACGCGTAGATTTCGCATAATGGCAGCTTGCCAGATCAGGCCAAAAAATAATTTTATCGTCCTTATGACAAGAAGCAATAAATTTAACTAATTTTTTCAAACAGTTCTGTATGTATATCTCCTTAGTTATTGCCGGACCACGTGATTTTTCAATGAAAGGCTGAGAAATGCCCTTCGAAGACAAAGCTATCCAAACAATGACTTTGTGTGGAAATTTCGAAGTTGACTTAAATTTAACAACATTGGGAGTGTCCTCCAAATTACTGAAATAAAATCCCGAATTTCCCGGCATACTGTCACCACTAAAAGTAAAGTACTTTTCATCATCAAGAATGATGAAAGAGTCATTCTCGAAAATGGATCGACGGAGTTTTCGCCACTTTTTTGAATATCACGTAACTGTTTCTCAGAATATTTCGGTGCCCTCTTTCTTTTTCGATAGTTTAAATCCATCTTGCTAAGATTTTCCTGGATGCAAGTTTTGGAAACCAAAAATTTACAGGCTAATTTCCGCTGACTAACGCCAAGTCGATTTTCGGCTATTTTTCTCAATTTGGCTAAGTCTGCATTAGTCAATTTGGATGGCCGACCGCATTTCCCTAAATCCTGAGTTGGGAGACCATTTTCGTACCGACTGATGATATTATAAATAGTTCGTCGAGGAATATTCTCAGCAAGAAAATGCTGAACCACATCAGACTTGCTCATTCGTCCAAGCGCACAAAAAATACGGTCTCGAAGATAATCTCGTGAACTTTTTTGCAGACACCATAGTAATAAAATCAGAACAGCATTCAAGAGAGCAACTAACTAGCTACAGAATGGTTACTATAAGTGCTGTGTAAACTTGAGTTTTCGTGAAGCAGTGCAGTGTAAAGTTTGTGCCAAAACTTTCCGACCACCCGTTATGTACTTTTTAGAAAATTGTTTGGGCTACTTTGAGAATTGTGTCACAATCACTGAATAAAAAGATGCTTGATTCTGCTATTCAACATTTAATAGAGAGAGAATTCCACGGCATGCTTTAAGCTTTTGGAAATGTATTCCGTACATCAATGAATTAAAAAGGATTAATCGTTTTTTCGGGAACTATTCAGAAAGGGTTGTCTTATCGATTTTTTCGTTTTATTAACATTTCTATAGCTTTCGACATTGAGTGATTCAGATTTTAAAGTCTGTTCCATTCCAAACGGCCCATTTTTGCTTGACGGCTTATTACTGTAGCAGGCTATTTTAAGGGTTAGGTTGTTGTGGCAGTCTGTTAGATACTCCATATGTTAAGCAAAGCGCATGAAACATCAAGAAGAGGAGTTTAAAGCAACCAGATGTTACGAGAGCATAACTGAGAAGCCAAGCCATTTGTGCAGTGAAAACCTATTGCAGTAATAAGACTTCAGCAAAAAAATGGGCTGTTTGGAATGGAACAGACTATAGGTTCGATATTACTTCTGATTTATCTTGAAGCAGACTCAAACCTAATAGTCTGTTTCACAAAAATTTAGGCATAGCTGACAGATTGCGATTATAGCATTGATTTGATATATAATTATCGTCGGCTTAGTTTTGAAAAAATCCTTAATATGTATGCCAAAACTTATGTGAAACAGACTATAGTCAATTGTTTCGAGGTCAGGTTTAGATGTGCTTTAAACCAGTTCCAATATTTTCAGGTTGAAGTCAGGCTTATACCAAATCAAAACCAATGTTAAGAAACCTGACGACAAAAGTGAATGGTGTCTGTAATCATCTTATATGGATTTAAGCTTCGCTTTTGTGAGAGAATATTGAAATACCAGGTTTTTGACATGCGAGACAAAATTAATGATATATAATTGCATCATAGCCTGACTGGTCCCTTAGATATTTTTCTCATGTTTATCGAAATTTACTGATTTCTCCTACTGAAGCCAACACGTGTTAATGCGTCGTCGTTTTTGATTACTTTATATACTATGTAAATACAATTCGTCCTTTTTTAGCATGACATACAAAAACGACTTTCATTGCCGCCTGATCTCAGACTGTCCCAGAACATTGTGCAACGCTTTAATAATCTTCCTTCGCTGGACCAACCAATGACTAGAACGGATCGACGCATATCTCTTGTAATTTAAATTATTCTATTATTTTGAAACATTTATGAGCGCATATATTAAATGGTTGCCATCTCAAAGATGCTGAAGGCTGATTTTTTGGCCTTGCTAGTTTTAGTTTAAGTCCGATTTGAGCATAATCAAATGTGTTTTAAATGATGGGACAAAGTTGTATTCATTTTATTTTATTAACCACTCAATGCTAAGTCCACTGAGTGAAGAAAAATATTCGACGCGTTTAAAGCAAGTTTGCAAATCAGCAACAGATTAAAATGTTACTACATTCTAAATGATCACTTTTGAAATTTTTTCTCCCTCGAATCCGGTAACGTGCGGCTAAGGCATAGGCGTAGCCAGGAGGCATTGGGGCACATGCCCCCCCCCGAAATTTTTCAGAAATATTGTTGATTTTTTCTGTTGCAATAATGTGTGTCCAGAAAACTGAGTTCAAAAAGGCAAAAACGTCAAAATTTTCCGGCGCTTCGCGCCTAGTCATTATTATTTATTGTTGTATAGATCCAATGAATTTAAAAGCTTGAATCAGCTGAAATAATCCAGCACTTCACATCACTTTAGTAATTTAATGCACTATTTGTTCGTTGAATGAAACTGCGCATGCTTGTTGAGCATAATAGTAAAAGTGCGAAAATGATTGTGTACCAGTTTGTCTATTCTCTGCTTTGTTTGTCTTTTGTGTACCAGTTTGTCTCTTCTTTGCTTTGTTTGTCTTTCTTAACAATTACACATAATCCTATTTTAAATGAAAGGAAGGGCCAAATTTTCTTATGTTTTAGCGCATTTCCTGTTTCCTGAACTGCATCTTGTTAAAAAGAAGGCCACAAATGGGCTTGAAAACGGTAAGAACAAAATTTCAATTGATACATTTTCCTATATCTTATTGACACCGACCCATTGCTGCGCTATGCAATTAGCAGAGGTCGAAAAACGCATTTCAGCTCAGAGTTTTGTGCAATGTAGGAGTTCATCAATTCTAAGTGTTTTTGGGCTTGATTCAGAACCGAGATTTGGCCGATTTTGCGAAAATTTTAACGTTACTATTTAACATTAAAATGCTTTTTTACAACATTTTTCGGGACTCTGTTCCGACCCCACTGGAAACGCTTGAGCGCTCCACTCCAGACCCCCGCAGCCGTAAAATCTCGTTGTACATGCCGCAACGAGATTTTAGGGAGAACAAGCCAGGTGAAAGGATTCGGAATTTCTGAAAATTTCCGGCGTTTCGCGCCGGCATTAATTCGTCAGTTCTCTATGATTTAAGCTATATAAATTGAGTTTAAAGTGCAAAAACGTCAAAATTTTCGGGCGCATAGCGCCGCCAGTTACTGTTCTTTCTTTTTGTAAAGCTCCAGCATTGAGCTCAAAAGCCTGAATCACTCAAAATATCTCCAAACAAAGTTAGTAATTCACAGTTTTCTTGTTAGAAGCTTGAACTGTCAAAATTGTTTTGTACAAATTTGATAATTTTCTGCTCCGTCAGACTATTAGTATTCACAGAGCTACAAAATGTTAAGGGCGGTAAAAAATGACTAAATTTTTTGGCACTTTGCGCCACTTATAATTTCCGAACTGTTTGTCAATAGAAAGGCCGTAAATTCTACATGAAAACGGTAGAAATTCCAAAAATTTTCGGCACTTCACGCCGCTTAACACTTTTTGTATTTTTGATTGTCAGAAAGCCATGAATTAGCTAGGCTACACTACTGAAGGTCGAAAAACTCAGTTTTACTATACATAACAGTACTGGCATTCAATGCAAAAGTAGTCTTAAAAAATTTTTCTTCATGCCCCCCCCGAACCGAAATCCTGGCTACGCCTCTGGACTAAGGATTAGCATGATTTAGTTTATTTCTGTTCCTTCTATTCATGATTTTTCCAACTACCAAAAACTAAAAATTTTCAGCGTTGATTATTCCACGTAACCTTGGAGTTTTTTTGGCAATTTTAGCCCCAGGTAATCTGACAGATTACGGTAAATATTCTTGGATTAGTTCAAGGGGAATACAAAAAAATGGTTGTTTAACAGCTGTAAATTGTTAAAGAAAACTTCATGCTAAGTGAAGCAGACTATTGTTGTCTATATTGATTTAATCCACAACTAACGTAAACTAAAATACTTAATGAAAAATTGCAAGGTAAACGTTTGCCCATCAAAAAGTGCTGTCACTCAAAAAGTAGCTTATTAGTCTTTAAAACATTACAGGATCATAAAGGCTGTTTGTGCTGCACTTGTATCTCCAATTTCTCCAATTAATCCTTAACGCCGCCCTAATTTTTTTCCCTTGGTTATATACTTATATATAGATGTTAGAGTGAAATTTAAAAAAATTTATTTTTGTTTCAAAATTTCCCTCTTGATAAACGTGTGTACATACTTATATAACTTTATGATTTACATATGATGGTGGTTGTTTCTGTATACGACTGATATAGCTTGAATAAATGGCGGTAATAAAAAAACTCTAGCTTTGGCCTGTATCGTCTTTACTGCGCACCTGAAAAAACTTTGCATATTTTCAAGGTGCAAAGATTGCTTCAACCTACTTATTAGCAATCAACGTACATTATTCTAATCATAAATGCTTTATTTGTCTTTATTTGTCTTTGATTGTAGAACGAAATTGGTTTTGGAAGAGCAGAATCTTACCAAAAACTGGAAAAACTTGGCGAGGGAACTTATGCTACTGTTTACAAAGGCAAATCTAAATTAACGGGAGCCTTAGTAGCCCTCAAGCAAATTAGATTGGAGCAAGAAGAGGGTTTTCCATGTACGGCCATCAGAGAAGTTTCTCTATTGCGAAATTTGAGGCATGCCAATGTGGTTACGTTGCACGACATAATTTATACAAATAGAACCCTTACTCTAGTCTTTGAATACCTCGTAAGTTGGACACATTTCGTATGGATCTAAAACTGTATGTAGGCCACGCGATTTTTCGTTGCTTGTCGTTGAGGCTTACACTTCGTCAGGTTATCTTAAGATGAGTGCTGATTAATTTTCAAACAATTCTAAATTGACTTGCTAAGGCTTAAAGTGAATTACGATCATAGTACCTTATATTTTCAATTACTCTTCTAAGCTTTTTGTACTCGAGTCCGTTCGTATTTTATTGTGCAATTTGAGTTTTATATTTTTTAAGTAAAGGCTTTTTCGTAAAGTTGGACAGCAAAAACATGCTGTTTTGCAATATAATTTTTTCTTTAGGACAAGGATCTCAAGCAATATATGGAGGAATGCGGTGGTTTAATAGATGTTTGTAACATTAAGGTAAGTTGTGCAATTCACAATAAGCAATTAATTACTAATAAATGCATGCATTTTTAAGCTTTTTCTATTTCAATTGCTGCGTGGCTTGAATTACTGCCATAACCGGCGGGTATTGCATCGTGATCTTAAGCCACAAAATTTGCTAATTAGTTGTGTTGGCGAGCTGAAAATGGCAGATTTTGGTATATTCTAATTTAATTTTTTACGTGGTTGTGCTTCCATCATTTTTATAACTTCACAGGCCTAGCTAGAGCTAAATCTGTGCCGACCAAAACATACTCACATGAAGTTGTGACTTTGTGGTACCGCCCACCCGATGTACTTCTGGGTGCTACGGATTATTCTACTCACATTGACATGTGGTAAGCAGGATGCATATTCACTTGATAGACATTTTTCTTCGCTGCAATTACACATATTATAGCAATCACGTTTAAAAATAAGCGTAAACGAAGTATAGCGAACATCTAATGAACCACATTTCTGGTATTTCATTGTGATATCTCATATTTAATCCTTCATTATATCAGTGACGGATCCAGGATTTTCCGACGGGGAGGGGGGCGGAGCGAAACCCTAAATTGCCATGATCAAGTCAAAAGTTGTCCGAAAAATTGGTTCATTATACTTAAAGTAGCGTTTTTTGTCGTCTTTTGATAGGCAGAATCATTTGTGATGCAAAAAAATTGAAATCTGTAAAATTTCGAAATTTTTTTATGAAAAACTCATAATCGCCGAAAAATACTCTAGAAATCATTGTAAGAACTGCAAAATCTTCGTCCTGTACAACAACTACTCTTCTGACAGGAATATAAAGCTTATAGAGCGGTAGGAAGTTCTGCGTTAATGAGTTGAAGAAACTACCCTGAAAGATTCGAAAAATAATGATAAAAACTGGCTAAAATCGTCAAAAAATATGCATACATCTATTCTTCAATGCGTTCAAATATTTTTTGACGACGGGGCGTCTCCTCTAGGTTCAACCTTATACAGGTTTTAACACAGAAAATATTGCATTTTTGCGATCATTTCGACCGCATTTACTTACTTCAACGCATAATGATTTGTCAAAAAAGTCGAAAAGCTAAAAAACCTGGGTCCGGTTTCAACCTTGGTTTAAATCAGGCTCAAACTTATGTTCACAATGTCATGTTGATTCGTCGCATATTTCAATGTTTGCATTAGTGATAAAACATAATCTTAAGAGTCAGACTTAAACTTGTCCTCATGTATTCGAAGGCTGAGATTAATTTTGAGCCTGGAAAAGTCAACGTACATTGAAATCGAATGATATTTTTTGTTCTTAGATTGTCCCTTACTGTCTTAATTTATATAACAGATGGTTGTATCTGCGACCGTACTCTTTATTAGAGTATGTTAACGTTAGACAGTACGATATATGTAGAAAAGGAGAATACGATTTCAGTCCTTCATTTATTTTTTGTTTTCCCTGTACTTCTCGCCAAGCACGTTGCTTTGGGCGACGTTGCCTTCTTTTTAATATTAATGCACATACTCGTATAATAACGAATTCTTCATTTTAGAAAAAGTCATTTCCAAACCAAACACGTAATAAGATCGATGCAGTCCCACCAATAAATAAGGTTTTACAATGCTCTGCGCTGCCGCTTTTATGAACTTATCTTTTTATAACCTGAACCCTTTCTTCAAAAATTTTAATTATTTCAAACATTCATTTTATATCCACCAAATAGGGGCGTCGGTTGTATCATGTACGAAATGGCTTCTGGTCGCCCTTTCTTTCCTGGCAGCACCGTTGAAGAACAACTGCATCTGATCTTCAAAGCCCTAGGTACTCCGAAGCTGAGTGCACATCCGCTACTTGTTAGCAGTCCGGAATTTTCTTTCTACAATTTTCCGCAATACCGTGCCGAATCATTTGCGAAGCGCATTCCACGACTGAACGCAGAGGGTCTCAATTTGATCAGCAAGTTTTTACAGTATGAAGGGGCGAAACGGTGGAGCGCTCAGCAAGCACTTGGGCATAGTTATTTTGCAAGCATACCTTCTGCAGTACACGATTTGAAGGATGGTAAATAAACAAAAACGCGTTAAGCACGTATTCTTGGGGGTTCGATCATGCATGGGCAGTAGCCAAATTCTGGGAAAGGGGTCTGGGTGGTGTAGAACCGGCAATAATCCCAAAAAACATGTCGAAAATTGAATTGTGAGGTCTATCAATTTTTAAGGTTCTAACGGATTCTCGGGAGGTCCGACCGAACCCCCCGAACCTCCCCACGTCCACGTGTGGGTTCGATCCCCCATAATGGTTGCTGCTGACTCCCAGAATTGTTGATATCCAAAAAAATCACAGAAAGTGTGTTTTTTAGCTTTTTTAGCTATATTTTGGCCCAGAGTGTCAAATTTTCAGCGCTTAGCGCCATATTCATTTTTCGACTGTATTTTGTTCAATTGACCCTGATTTATTTCAAATTTTTTCCAAATTTTTTATATTTTTATTCTACAAAGGACGAGCACAGTCTGAAACGTCGAAATCAGTGTTCTTGTACCCAAAAAATCACTTTTTAAAAATTGTTCCGCGCTGGCCCTACAGAGTTTATTTCCTATACGGTGTTTAGTAGTAATTTATTAACATCAATTCACCTTAGATTATGATGAGTTAACAATATATTGCAAAATGTGCGGTCTTTAATGACAGGGAACGACTGATTATTGAAACGAAAATAGCTGAAAATTCAGAAATGGGAAAAGTCAAGTAATATGCGATGATCTTGTAATCTGTTTCACAAAGATGGTCTGAATAAATTAGTAGTAAGTCATAACATTGCTAAAAATTTGCTGCTGAATTTCGGGTGTTAGCGATATAATTATTTGTATGTTTTGCTCATTTGAAGTATTGCAAAACGATGGTGTTTTTATCAGAAATACCACTTTGCCTGCAGATATTAGGTTGGTCTCTGTTAAATTACCCTAAATTACGGCAAACAGTTTTACAAAATACTTCAAAAAATTGAAAAATTAATTTTCCATAGTTATATATAAAAACGATAAACGAAAGCTACTGTTAGCAGTTGTTAAGTTGCATATATGTCTCAATCACACTAATGGCTTGCGGTACTACTGAATGGCTATTTTCTTGAAAATTTAATGAATTTATGGACAAAGCTGGACTAAGTGAATTGTCAATTTTATCTGAGCAAGTATCTGGGAACTTTCATTTTTATTTCATTCAATTTGTTTTTTCATTCATTTTTTTAATTTCATCCATTTTTCACACTTTCAACTCAATCGAGTTGTAAAAATTGAAGGCAATTAGTATTTCTTCGAAATGATCATTTTAAGCATATGTAGGTAACTCTTGCAAGACGATGTTATGTAAAGGCTGATCATGCTTTAAAAATGTTTGGTTTACTTATTGCCGTAGATACCTATCCTACTATCCATGTAACATTATACTCAGGGCTTGAATTAAGTTAGGATTGAGCAGTAAACGTGGCTCAAAATATATAATCCTGTTGAATGGAGGAGATCGCTGTATTATTATGTAGGTACGTATCGGGTAGTATTTCCGTTTTTTACTCTATTTCTTTTTAGCTGTGTTGTGTTTATTCTTTTGAATTAAATTATTTTTGTTTTTTCAGAACAATCTATTTTTGTGATTCCAAACATCCAGTTACGTAGTGAACGTGACCAACACTGCGGTAAATGCTACCTTAGTGGCAACAAGCATTCAAAAAGCTCAAACACATTTAGACCGAAAAGTCTCATCGCCTGAACTTTAACCGTTTGTACAGCAAGTTTGTACTATTGAAAGTTTTCAATGTCGTCATTGCATTTGGAAATCACGGGATTATGATTTGGCTAATTATCATATTGTGCCATCCGTACAGGTAAATTGTATTCGCTTTAATCAGATATGCAGGTAGGCCGTTGGATTCTTGACTGTAGTTCATATCATGGCTGACTTGTACACAAATTGCTCCAAGTTGCTTTAATTTTTATCTCTCTTCGTCTTGGGCATATCCAGTGGCGGACCTAGGATTTTCGTAAAGAGGGGGGGTGGTATCCCAAATTTTTAAGGACAGTCGAAAATAAATCCAAAAATTTGCCCTTTACGTGAAAAATAGTGTTTTTTAGCGTTTTATGTTGTCTAATTTTATAAAGAATCGCTTTTGGCGCAACATTTTTTGGAAAATTTTGAAATTATTGACAACTTTTTGCTTAAACATTATATCTCTTTGACTTCAGCAAAAATCCGGCGCGAAGCGCCAAAAAATTTCGGAAATTAGGCGAAAGGAGGATGTTCAGAAGCTTGCTGCTCGATTTCCTGTAATTGTAGCATTTGAAGCGGAGCGTCGAAAATTTTAACAGTTATGCTCGAAGATAGAAGAAAATTATGCTGAAACAGCTGTTTTCCCTTTTGGAATCGTTTTAAAACTCATTCCTTAAGGCTAAAGAAAAAGTATGACTTAGGCCGCCAAGTAAGTAAATAAATGCCATTAATATGTATTATCCGACGCGAAGCGCCGGAAAAATTTGAGAACGACCACTGACGGCCGAAAATCATTGCAAATTACATATCCACTCTTTATCTCTCAATTTATTTTGGATTGTGCCCCGATTCTCTGACCATCCCGATTCTCCAACTTTCCCGTTTCTCCAACTACACATTCTTTGAGAGGTGGCACTAAACTTACGTCAATCAACCGCTGAACGGTAATATGAAGGTGGTCTTGATCTATCGATTTGGTTAAATGAGTAGGAGAGATAAAAATAATGAATTATGTATGGGGCTTATTTAATGTGTAAATTATTATACTAACTGTTTACTTGTATACTTGGAAGTATAGATCTTTTAAGTATTCAAAAATAGCGTTTTATTTAATTGGTCGGAGAATCGGGACTGTCGGAGGAAGGGAATTCCGGTAATCTGAAAATAACCTTTTTATCATTAAGCGGAGAATCGGGACGGTACGGTCGGAGAAACGGGACAGAGCTTATATTTTGGACCCCTAACTGGTTTGACGACTTGTGCTCAGCTTTGTCAGCTACCTGTGGCGGATCTATAACTTTTGTAAGGGGAGGAGATACCCAAACTTTTCCAAAAACAGTCAAAAGTAGGTCAAAAAACATTTGCTCTTCACGAACAAAGTGACGTTTTTCCGCCGTTTTACGTTGTCTACTTTAATTTAAAGTCGTTCGGCGCAATAATTTTCCAAAAATTCAAAATTTTGACAATTTTGCGCGAGAAAATGATTATATTTCTTTGACTTTAGCGAAAATCTGGCGCTAAAGCCCGAAAATTTATGCAATTAAAGCGGATGGATGTTTAGAAGCTTGACTGACTGCTCGATTTCCATTTGACGCGAGGCGTCGGAAAGTTTTAAAAGTTATGTTTGATAGAAGAAAACTATGCTTAAATAAGTAATTATGTTCTTGAAATCGTTTTAAAGGCTATTCCTTGAGCAAAATATGGCTTAGTCGCCAAGAAAGTAAGTAAACGTCATTAATAAAAATTATCTGAAAATTTGAGAAATAATGATGGCGGCCGTAAATCACTGCAAATTACATAGGTATCCATTCTTTATCTCGCCAGCAATGTTAGGCCAGTGGAGGGAGCGGACCCCCGCCCACTTAATTCTGCCCCTGTTGGTAATCGTCAGTATTAGCTTAAAAGAGAAAATTTTGGATTTTTGGTTTCATACAGCTCAATCCATTATTCATAATGAATTTCAAACAGTTTTGCAAAAAATTTCTATCTTGTTCCGTTTTGGTCCTGATTTTTCCGTATTCTTCCATTTCTAGCTCATTGACCCCTGGTAAACAACGAATTTCCACAATCTTGTTCAAGATCTAGTAATTTCTTCATACGCTGTGTCAAAATCATACCTGGCCGGGGGGGTTTGGGGTATGCACCCCCCGAAAAACCAAAATACCCCCCCCCAGAAATCACCCCCAGATTTCAATTTTTGAAATTTTTTTGTTTTTTCCCGCAATTTTTTGATGCCAGTGGATAGTGCTCGATGAGAAACGATAAAAAATGGTGTTTTTTCGCCATACCACCACTTTTAAGGCAATTTTTTGACCTTTGAAAAAATCTTGCACCCCCAGAACTTTGGTGCCGCTCACCTATGGTCAGAATGCTAAGCCCTTACCATAAGCTGTCGTGCATGTCACGTTGCGTTTATTCTTCATTACAAAATTATTCTTTCTAAATAAGGTACGTTGCTAAAAGACTTGCTTTGATTTCAAGTACTTATATTTTTTCATTTCTTATGAATTAATTTTATTAGGATAAGTCGTCCTTTCTGATAAAAATCGTTTAGATATTGATCCTCAAGACTAGGAGATCAAAATATTTTTATAAGAAGAACAGACGAAATTCATGGTTAAAAATTTTGAAAGAATTTGATTGCGGAAATAATAGCCAATAACAACTCCTGCAAGTATGGGTACATGCGCCTTTTATACAACCAGTTTGCGCAATCTACGCTTACGTCAGGCTGATCTAATGCAATTTTCATATTTGGAAAATACCAAAAACTAATTCTTCAAATGTATCAAAAGATCTCAACAAGATCAGTATCTTTCGTACTTTTCATTTGCCTTTTTTTATAAAGTATCACGTAATGATTATTCTGAAAATTCAAGATTTCTAGAAATTTTGTGTGCAAAAAGGGCAAAAACCATTGTTCTATTAAATGTCATAAACGAAAATATTTAAAGCTGGAAATTTTGGCTGGAGGATGAGTCGGGTAACTTTTTCTGAATTCGACATGACTAAAAATTTATAGAACGGTCGCTTGTGCTATGCTAATTAGCGTTCAAATCTCAATTTTTCCTCCTTTGTACGAGCTACTGGGCACAAAAATTAGGGCTCTGCCAGAAAGGAACTATTAACGCTTTAACGAAGATTTTTTGGCTCATATAGAGATTAAAATATCTCTTTTCGAAGCAAAATTTATGCGTCATTTGTAACCGATTCAGTGCAATGCAGCTCGTTTTTTGCCAATTTCGTGGGTCTTTATTATCCCTGTAATTTTGTTTCGTTTAGTTTTACGCTACTCAGATTGACAGGGTCAAATGTGAACTGTGAGTTGGCTTCGGGCTTTAGCTTGTTCGATTTCATCTGCGATGAGACAGAAGAACTGACAATTTTATCTGTGTTATATGCATTTGCTCTAATGTTGGCTATTGTTCATGTAAGTACCTCCTTTGTTTTTTGGCAGTAGGTGGTGTGGTACCTATGTTACTGTACCTACTACCTACAATATTCGCGTTAAATTATGCTTAGGTGTATGAACTACCTTGTATTTTGAAAGCTTATGAGTTGCACTATAACATTTCTTAACTGTATGTCTACTATTTATTATGTCAAGTCTGTACAAACAGGTGCATACATACATACCTAGAGAAGTAATTTGATTTTCAATTTGTCCGTTCCATTATGCAGCTAAATTTTCGTCTGACACATGTGTTATGAGACCGAATTTTTAAGTGCTAGTACTTATAGTCTGCTTCACATAACTTCGTGCATAAATTCTAAGAATTTTCAACGACAGTAAGCCGAGGACAATCTCTCAGCTTATTGTCTGAGATAATTTTATAAAAGCTCTATTTTAGAGATTTTTCACACTTTTTGATAGCTTAACCTGTTTTGTTCATAATCGGCACCTATTTGGCTCATTTTTGCACCTATAGTCTGTTTCACACAACTTCGGTCATAAATTTTAAAACTATCATCCGACGATAAACTGTCAGGCTGCGATTAGTATTGATATTGATCTGATATTGTGACGGCTTACTGTCGATGAAAATTCTTAGAATTTATGCACGAAGTGTGTGAAACAGACTATAAAAATCCGGTCTATCTAGAGACCGGATTGTTAAGGGCAAAAAAGGGCAAGGGTAGAATTGAATGTAAAATAACACTATGCTTATAATTTAACAAGTAATTAACAATAAAAAATTTGTTATAAACGGAAACATTTACCTTTCAATGCTCTCAAATGTGGATTTAATTAATAAGATGGAGTGCTTGTCATAATTCATTTATCAAGCCATTGATGATTATTTGGTTATATGCATATTGAAAGAGGAAATTGATATTGATAAGAAACTAAATCGATCGTTAAAACACATCAAAGCTTCCTCTTAATCTCTTTTTCTGAGCCAGTGAACAATGTTTTGTGAAGGCAGGATTTTTTCCAGAAGCCGCAGAATATACTTCGTTTTTTTGCATTTTTAGCGGAAGTCAAATTTAGTAGATTGTGACAATGTTCACAGGCATGTATAGGTAACTTTTCCTTAGTCCCCTCCTTTTAAGTCTTTAATGATGCGCATTTCAGGTATCGTAGGTAGCGCGATAGCGCTACCTATAATATACTTGGCCTCCTTTTTTCTTATATGTTTATCACAGCGAGTGCGAACTTTGTTCCCCCTCACAGCTATAACGGCACACATCTGGGAGGTGCGGTTTTTTTAATCGATAGATAATTAAAAAATTCGATGTCGGTTTTTTTTTGTTTTTGTTTACACTCAATACCGAGTTAGCAATGAGCGTGTAAAGTGTAAACCGAAAAATCAAATAATTTGCGGAGGGCCAATTTTTTTTTAAAATGTTGCCCCCGAGCTGTAGATTACGAATCTTACCTTAAAATTTCTTTACACTCGATGGTTGTTGCACAAAAGTGTAAAGTATACGTATTTTTTACTCTTTGCGTGTCCTTCAGCTTATCTAAGTCAATTTTGGTTTCTGTGCAGTCCAATCAGTTTTATAATGTAGAGGGTTGCAAAATCTCAAAACCGAATTTTTTTGTTTTCCTTATAATGCAATATTTCTTTATCTGTGATCGTTTTAATGTAAAGGGTTCGAGACGAAAAACGATATTTCTTCAACTACTCCGCTAAGTAGGCGGAACATGCTAATTATGCTCAAAAGGTGCCCTGACCTGAGCGTTACAGATCCCAGCTTATTTTGTTTCTATACACCCAATATTGCGGTATTAGCACAAGTGTAAAGTTTACACCGAGAAGCATTTTTGCGCCCAGAGCGTCGTAGATGATGATTTTTTTAAAAATGTTCTCCATGAGGTCAGAATAACGAATCTGACCTTTAAACTTTTCTACAGCCAGTGTTTGTTGAGGTATGCAGAGGTGAACGGTGAATTATACCTACAACTATTCTCTAATACCGATAGATAACTCCGTATTGCATATTGTTCGATCAGATTTTCCTTATTTCAGAGGTTTTTGACTTTCTATAAAAAATAATTATTCTTTTCATCATAAATACACTATTCTTAAACTTCAGTAGAATGATGAATATTTTTCAAAATAGTATAATCAAGCTGGAATCTTCTGATATGTCAAGTTGGCGCAGTGCTTGACAACTCCGTTCTCGGATGCGGTCTTAAGAAAAGAATGATGGTTCGAATCTTCCGAATGCTGACTTTTTTCATTTTTTTAATTCTCTTGGCAAAACCATGCACTTTATTTGACTTATTCATCTATTTAGGTTCTGCAGATAGCACTTTCTTGTTTTTTAAATTTCACCTCAGTTCTCGAATGGGAGTGTGAAGCGTGCGAAAATCTAGGGGTGAAAAGACACATTTTGGCCGAGTTTTCGACTTGTTTATGTCTGCCAACAACTCCGGTTATGAATTTCAGGAAATTTTTTCTGACAGATATGTACTACGGATCAAGGGCTATCTTGTGCTTACCAGCAAACTTTTCTACAATCAATACGCAGTCAATACCAGGGTTTTAAACTTAACACTCTAGTGGATGAGTAAAAAAACAGATTTTGTCCAAGATTTCTCTGCAAACTTTTTCGGTTATGAGTTGGGATGAATTGAATAAAATAGAAATAAAGTAACTTCTAATGGCTACACGTCGAAGCAAGTCGCGTTCAAAAAACGTAATATTGTGTTGTTTATGGGGAGTAAAGTTCGAAATCTGAGGTGTAAAGTGGACGAAAAAACAGGGTTTTTCGTATTTTCATTGGTTAATCATATCAAATATTTTGCGGAACATAAATTTGGCACATACAAACGTACTACAATCAAAGGGCAACAAACTGGCCCGTACCGAATTCATTTACATTCAATGGGGCGTTAGGTTCAGATTTTTAAAGTGTATTATGTGGTGGACAGTGGAAAATACGTGTTTGTACATTTTTTGTTTGCCACTTTCTCTGTTCAGAAGTCGGGCGAGGTCGAATAGGATAAAAATAAAGTACTTTCTAAGGGGTACGCGTCACAGCGAATTGCGTTTGTTTACATCAGTATTTAGCTTTTTCGGGAGGTGTAAAGTCAAAAAAATGGGGGAGTTAAACGTGTTTCTGTCTTGTTTTTTTCTGTCAAGTTCTGGGTTATGAGTCTGGCTGGACATAATCTCAAGTCTAAAAATGAACTAGAAACCAAATGTGATACGCCAGTTTGTTTGCACACAACAGTGGTGTAAAGTGTGTAAATACATGGGTGCCCTACGTATACGGCATCAACATAGGACACGGATGTATTTGCCTTCGAGACTTACTTAGGTACGGAGGTACTTAGATCTGCACTTAGCGCTGGCCCCGATCGCTTAGCCTGGGATCGCTTCGATCCTTGGACCCTCACAGACCTTACGGCTTCGATCCCCTCGGTCCTAATATTGCTGACCGCTTCTCGTCGGGTGATCTCAGCAGCTACGCCCTAAGACCTAAGGCTACCTACCTAGTCTCGGAATTGCCGCGGAGGTCAGTTGACCTATCTCAAAGCTCAAGTTGATTATTTAACTTATTTTCAAGGTTCGATTCCAACAGAAATGATTTTGGTTCCTAATGTGTATAGCACAATTAACTTTGAAAACAACAACAACGAGCTCTATACTGATCAATCATCCTTAAAGATTAAATAATGTTTTTGGCCAATTTTAGGTTTAAGAAAAGAATTAAGACTTTCGAACGAAAATAGCAATCATATGGAATTTACCTATCCGTCCACTCAGAGAGTCGAAATCCTCGACGATGGAAGCTCCGACCTAACCCTCGGTATATCCGAAACCCCTGGGTAGGTTTTTCTAATTTATTTCAACGCAGAATACACGGCCAAGTTGCCGGACAACAAGATAACGCAAAAGAAAAACAAAACGCTCTCCACTATACAAGCGAGCCACTCCCAACGAGACCAACTACGATGGCCTCATAGGACCATTACAGTAAAATAAACAAACGTCAAAATAGCATAATACTGGAACTCTTTTAAATCACAACGAATGTTCTAGACTACAATAAGCGGTAATGCATGAAACAATTACTATTATCATATACTTAACTCTATGTTACCGGACAAGTATCTTATTGTTTTTTATTATTGAAAATTGGGGAAAAAGTGGGAAGACCGAAGGCATAGCCCACAGTACACTATCGTAGATAGCTACTAGTATTGGCTATGTAAATGGCTACTGCGAACTGCTAAGGCAAGTTCGCCAAAACGTGTAACTCTCGTAGTTACACTCCCCCACGTATAGAAAAAAATTTGACACGAAGTGGAGAATTTTTCGGGGGTACACCAACGCCACTAGCGTCTGCAACGCTTCTACTACTCGGCACTCTGGCGTTCGCAACGCCTCTACTCTGGCGTCCGCAACGCCTCATCCTGAGCGAAAGTGAAAAACGAAAATAAAATAACGAAAAAATAACAAATAGCGGCCAACGCATGACCTCGTTCGCACTCAGGAACTTCTCGAGCAACACTCTCGATGACGCTAGGTAAAACTATATTGTTGCCCGAGTAATGATGAACTCCAGTCTTGGACAGCATAGCTTAATATTCGATCATGCTGTCCAATCAGCCTCCTTCAGTCCCCAGGTAATGAAAAAAATTGAATTGAAAAAATTCTTAAGATTGGGTGTAAATTAAACCCTTGTCCGTTAGAGAGTTAAGATACCATAATAGTAACACCGCTATTGAGCAAAAATTAAGACACGGAATGATAAGGCAAGATTATGCTGAGCAAAAATTAAAGACACTGACGATTTGAAACACGAGGTAACGATAAAAACGAGAAATGGCAAATTATGCGAGATAACAAAGAAAAAATAAGCACCGTCAATCAAAAATTACAGCAAGAAAAAATGATAAGAAAAATTACACAGAAAATAAACGAAACGCGATGTCCTGGAATCCACATCAGGACAAAAAACGAAAAACGACGAAAAAGCTGCTGGTCAAATTCGACGCCTGGCGCAGAGTTCAAAAAGTTCTGTATGTCGAACTTGTAAATTAATAGCGATCCTGATAATTGGCCTTCGAGCCACGCTGGTTTTCCGCGACGACGTTGACGTTGAAAATAGTCACGATCCGATTCGGCTTCGCTGACGCTGTATTGGAACGCTCGCGATACTGGTATGGCAAATGCCTACGCCTGTACAAGTGCTGGCGTAAGCATTGATGTGGGTCGACTGGACGACTATCATCCTCATCATCGTCATCATCCTCGTAGTCATCCGCGTAATGACACGGTGTGGGTGGCACCGGAGTGGAAAATTGATCCGGATGAAAACCAAACGAATCTTCGCGTGAAGTTTTGCGTGACCGCTGTTTTTGTTGCACAGCCGGCCACGGTTTTGGCAGTAAAGGTTGTCGAGGTTGTGGTTCGGCATAGACCCCAATGACTGCTTGATCTTGACCTGACGGTGATTGATACGATTGATCCCATTGCTGCCGTTGACGCAATTGCGACCGGCCCTGATGAGCTCCGCTGGTTTGACTGGCTGATGGCTATATTCATAAGGCTGCCGCTGTTGCAGGCGCGACAGATGACCAGCATCCGCCTGTGAATATGCCTTGGAACGCGGGCGCAATTCCGTAAACTGATGTTGCCGCGGTTGGGTCTGCGGTCCTGTGTGAGTTTGTGTGTATGGTTTTACTTGTGCCTGTGTTTGTGCATGTGATTGTGAACGGTGGTGCATTTGTGCATATCTTTGCCGGGATGACTGCGGTTCTTGCCGCCCAGATCCCCTTTGGCTTGCACAAGCTCTCAATTTTGCAGTGACTTCAGCGCGAACAAGCCTTTTGACTTGTTCCTTTTCCAAATTTTTCAACCAACGCAAAGTATGCTCGGATTTTGTGTCATAGAATCTGTTAAATTTTTCTCTATGCTCGTCTTCAGACATATGGCGAATGCCAGAAGTTTCAGCAAGAGAACCGGCGGCGCGTAATTTTGTCGCACGCCTGGGCATCTCAGAAGCAAGATTTGCATGATCGCGCTGTTTGATCGTCATGCGGGCTCTATGCATTTCAATTTGAGCATCAAGAGATAGATCGATTTTGGGCATTTCAAGGCTCGCCGAGGACCCCCTAGGATCTTGCGAGGATGCCTGTTGTCTCTCTTTACGAATTTTCTCCAAATCACCTTTGATACGGTGTTTAAGGTAAAAGACGGATTTTTGGCGACCTCAAAAACGGTCAAACTGAACTGGTACTTCAAGGGCCGGATCAGTTGCTAGCCGAATTTGGCGAATCATGATGTGCAAAACGGTTGGATTTTCGATTCGCCTGGTCAACTCCGGGAATTCCGGAAAAGCCTCACTTGGCGAAGGTGTGTAAGATTCGCCAAGGAAAGCTACGCGCAACATACGACGAAGCTGTTCCACCATGCGCCAGCCTATTGCGGCATTGCCGTAGGCATAGGCATAAAAGTGGAACTTTCGGTCTAAAAATTCCAAGAGCACTTTGGCGTGCATGACGTCTATTGTTGAAAAGATCGTCAAAAATCGATACTCCGATTCGTATTCAGATTGAAACTCTCGGAAGGTATCAAAAATATTGACCATTTGACGCGTCGATATTAGTATCGGCGCTAAATGATCAGGCGCCGGGCACATTTGGTGCGGCAAAAATTCTGGTCGAATTTGGTGCACAATTCCATCAATCACCACACTCGGTGGTTCGAGGTGTTGATGAACTACCAAGTACTGTAACGGAACTTCGTACAGCATCATTCCGGTTGTGATAAAAAACCAGTTGTGCACGAAAAACTGGTCAGGATAAAATAATTGCTTAAAAACGCTCATTTGGCTGATAAATCGAGGTGCCGGCGCACGATCGACATCAGTCAACGGTTGTGCAATTGTAGTCCAAACTATGGGACGCGCAGGTGTGTCAGTCGTGGACGCGTAATGTAAGTGTGCTGCATAGACCCGGTCAAAATGCACTTGGGCAATTTCAATCAACTGGTCGTACAAACGCATTCCTTCGAATTCACCCAAATAAGTGCGCAAATTGTGCAAAACGTCAGGGACAATGTAGCACGGCGCTTCGCGCGTCACAGTTTCCATCATATTGAAGAAATGTTGGATGTAACGCGAGTGATTTTGAACTCTCGAGCTTTCTTCTGCAGATGCGCATTCACGTATGGCTTGTAAGTACGGGGGACTGCCACCTCCACATTTGGCGGTAAATTTTGAATATTCTGTGGTTGAATGGTTGCCACAGTAGTCGACACACCCGTCATGGCCATAGCTGCCGTAAAACGAGTCTCAGGTGCCGATGAAGTTGACACGCCTTGTGGCGCGGATTGGGACGCGATTTGCGTGGACAACGCAGCTTGCTGTGTTTCCTGTGGTAGTAGTGTGTGTTGTGCTGGCGGAGGCAAGCCTATGATATCCGACATGATAACGTCAGGGTCGGGTTGACGTTCTACCTAATCCGGCTGAGAAGTTGGTAAAGGTAGTAACGACCCGGAACCCAAGGGTGCCTGCTGGTCCGCCGCAAGCGATTGTGGAGCAATCGGTTGCGAAACGGTAGTGGCCCCTTTTCGCGCCAATGCAGCGCGTGTAGTACGCGGTGGCGACAAATTAGCTTGCCTTTCGGCCTCAGAATCCGATAATGCAATCATTAACCGTTTTGGTGATAAATCGGGTTCTTCCGAAGATACGGCTTGTTCAACTCCAACCATAGGGGAATCAAATGGAATATCAGTTTGCGAAGAGGTCGCAGAGGCTGGTGTACTTGTACTGGTTGGTTTGGTTTTAGGTTTAGTGTCAGGCGCACTAGCCGGGCCCGGTTCTGTGCCGGCAACGGCCTGCAAACCTTGAACTTTTAAGTCGGGGTTATCAAAAACATTAGCATGGGCCAACGCTTCTGTTACAGATGCAACGGTGGTGGCTGCGGCTATAGCCGCTGGTGGTTGCGGAGCTGGCGCATAAAACTCATCTATCGTGAGCAGCTCACCGCCGTCTGAATCAACGGTGACTTCAGTCGCCAAACTGGTCGACTGGCCCCGTGATGGCGTACAAGACAATGGCATACACTGTCTGGTTTTCGGTTCGCTAGCTTTAACTTGCGATTCGTCGCCTTTAAACGAGATTGGCATTGGTTTTCTATCCGCGGTAATGCGGTTATTTTGCGAGCAGCCTTCTATCAATATGAAAACATCGATAGTGATCAAGGCATCCATCGCCAAATAATACTGCATATCACGAGTTAGCGTTAAACTCCATGCCTGGCCAAAATTATCCGGCGCGGTTGGATCGATATACATGTCAAAGAAAAATTCAGCCAAGCGCTTTAAAGTGTGTGAATGCGCTGTAATATGGTGACGGCGAGTGAACGTTCTTGCTAAAGGCTGTATATCGATAAAATTCGCACTAAACGGATCTTTCCAATGCCGTTGTTGTCGAATCTCGACATCAGGGATTGCCAAGATTTCTTCGAAAGTTGGACCGTAAACATGAAAATACGCAAGTCTGTCTTGCGTTGGGTCGTAGCAGACCATAAATACGTTCGGTAAACGCGTTTCAAGCAGCTGATGTAGCCCAAACAAGGTTTTGGGAACTTAGCAATGTCCCAACAGAACACGTGGCCATTCGCGCTAGCAACTTGGACATAGCGTACAAATGGGCCATGGAGGTCCTGGTAGGTAGGACATAGCTGCTGAAAATGCAAATCCCAAGTTTTGTAACTTCTGCCTTTACGGTCATTCACAAATTCTGAGTCATAGCCCAAAAATAAGGTGCCATTTGTCATGTTTGATGGCTGAATTAAAGCCAAAATAGCCCCAAAAGACTGCTGGTCGTTGGTGATTAACACAGTCGGTAGAAGTCTCTTCTTTGGCACGCGAAGGGTAGCCAAAGGGAATCTACCAAGACTGTTCTCCCACCAGAGCTCTTGGTCATTTATATGTCTACGATGATTTTTTGCCTCATGTGATGTTTTATACTCTATCATTTTTGCACTTAATGAGTCTAGACCGCCAACACGCTGGTCATCATTCTGTGGCAGCGGGTCTGGGAAATCCAACCCCCGCTCCAAAGCCATATCTGTCAAAGCCGAACGAAACTCATCTAGGGACGCGGGATCGCGCCCCTCGAATTTGAATCGGCGACCAGCTGCTGCCAGCAATGCCTCCTTGCTTGGGGTACCTTCAGCAGCCATGGGTCTGCAAAAGGGAAAACATTAGATAATGGTACGGCATGTGCTGTTTTAGAACCATTTAATAAACGTATAGGCGCGCAGTCCTTAGCTTTTTGCTCCCTGCCCGGTAAGTCCTCAAAACTTATTACTACTGCCGGGGCGAGAGGGCGATGTGGTAATTTTACCAAAACAAAGTCGCCAGGGACGTATGCGTGCTTTTCGACAATTAAATCTGAGTAGGGTAGTTTGGGCTCAGGCAAAAGTCTATTCCGGTGAACAAGATGAGTGATTAGAGGATTATAGACATAAGCGATTTTCGCAGTTTCAGGAGTAGGTAAGTCAATAATTCGGTACGGACCAACACGTTTAGGTGATAGTTTACCTATTTCAGGTTGAATTACTGAAGTATTATTGAGGTAAACAATATCCGAGAGAGAAAAATTTGTTTGAGTTACGGACTTGTCATATTGAGATTTTTGTTGCTTTCGCGCTTGAGCTAAATTTTTAGACGCAATTTCATGTAGATCTTGTAAAGTCAGCTTTAAGTCAATGACATATTTTTCCGCAACAGATGGTAGATTCGGAGTTATCACAAAGTCATTTATGAGTAGGGTATCAAGGGGAAATGCTGGTTCGCGACCATATAACTTTTCAAAAGGAGATATATTAGTTGATGATTGCGGAGTCGCGCGATATGCGAATAACGCGAAAGGCAAAAATTGCTCCCAATCATACTGGGATCGCGCGCTCAGCTTAGACAATCCATCAATTAAGGTGCGATTGTAACGTTCCATCAACCCATCACACTGAGGGTGGTATGAGCTAAATAATCCACAATTCCAAGTATATTCATCTTTTTTGTTCCATCGGAGCATTTTTCTTTGCTAGCACCCTACTTTTAAATAGCAAGATTTGACTGAATCAGTCAGTAAACACATACGGTAACATGCCACAATAATGGAAGCAGTCCAAGAACGCAAGAAACAATATTGTTATGATCATCAGCATTATATTTTAAAGCACGATCACCTTTTACCTTATTAAAAGAGATCAAATGTTTTGAGCGTAAATTTTATGCAACTACCGGGTGTGAAGA
Source organism: Mermis nigrescens (assembly GCA_036768485.1). NCBI lineage: Eukaryota > Metazoa > Nematoda > Enoplea > Mermithida > Mermithidae > Mermis > Mermis nigrescens. The sequence continues at coordinate 12,023,150 of JAVLUZ010000157.1, read as the reverse complement.
ACGCTCACGCTCTGATTCGTGACCCTGGCGTTACATAGCACATTTTGAAAAAAATTGAGCTTTGGCATTGCTTAAGAACTAAAATTAATTTTCAGTGTAAACTTAGCATGACTACAGGGTGTAAAGAAAGCATGCAGTCATATTCATAATCCTGACCTTATTGAACATATTTAAAAAAACAATTTACGTTTTGTAATGCCCTGGAAGCAAAATAAACCTATACTGTTAACTTTACACATCAACAATAATTGAATAGTATAAACTTTACATAAGTACAGGTTGTAGATAAAACTAACAGTCAGATTCGTAATTCTGACGTTACATTGAACATTTTAAAAATAAAGCTTTCGCAACGCTCTATGACTAAATTTCAGTTTCAATGTAAACTTTATACAATCACCAAATATAAAGAAGATTTAAGTCAGATTAGTAATTCTGATATTACTCTGATATTACGATTGATATTTATGAAAAATTAAGTCTTCACAATGGTCTGAAGACAAATATTAGATGTAAACCACTTTACACCACTTCTGAGTGTAAACAAACGCGCCCAATTTACGCATGACGTTTGACTCCTGCTACATTTTTAAACTTTTGATCATGTCCAGACTCATAACTGGAGAAGCTGGCAGAAAAAACAAGACGGAAACACGTTTAACAACCCCGATTTTTGACCTTTCACCCCCGAAAAAGCTTAATACTGAAAAGTACTTTATTTTATTTTTATTCTATTCGACTTGTTTCGTTTTCTAAACAAAGAAAGTGGCGAACAAAAAAGGGACAAAAACATTTGTAAGTTTTAAAAATCTGAACCTAAATCCCCATTGAGTGTAAAGAAATTCGGTTTAAGTCAGTTCGTAGCCTTTTAATCGTAGTACATTTGTATATGGAAAGCTTCTTTTCTACAAAACATTTGAGATATTGACCAATCAAAAAAGAGAACAAAACATCTTGTATCGCCCATTGTTACACCCTGATTTTTAAAACTTTACACCCCTATAAATAACTCAATATTGTATTTTTAAACGTAGTTTGCTGCGACATGTATGTAGACCTTGGAACGTATTTTATTTCAATTTTATTCATCTGAAGTTGTTTGCAGACAAAAAAGAAGCCAAAATATATTTTTTACCTTCAGATTCTTTACACTCTTCATACTATCCACTATAGAAATGAGTAGCCTTCAAAAAAATCATATCGAGCTTACTCATTTGTCTACAATAAAAAAACCAGACTAAACAGAATGCAAAAGTGAGTTAGAAAAGCCGTGTGACCGACCGAAATTTCAAAAAACTATATGTTATAACGTTTAGTAAAACTTTACACGCTACTTACACACCAGGTAGAAGTGTAAAAAAGTAAGAACAGAACACTAAATTTTTTTGAATTATCAATCTTTTAAAAAAACCGCACAAAACAAATGCTGTGAGGGGTGTAGATAGTGTATCTACACGTGCCGTTTACACTTACGGCCATTACGCACCTTAGTGCGCCTATTCCGACCATCCGGTCTTTTGTTTCCACTTTGGCGATCCAGCCATAGTTTTCAGATCATCGATAGTACGACATGCGGAGGCATTCCGACCACGCAGTGTCAATTGGTTGGACTCTTGTCGCTATGTGTCGCGAGGGATACAAAGATGCGACCTTTTACTGTGGAACCCCTACAAGTCCCCTATCATTTCTTTACAATTAAAATATAGGCGACATGACCGCTATTCACGTTGAGCCTGTGCAGAGACCCGAAAAATCCCCAAATTCTTATAAATAACATTTCTTTCTATTTCTCTTCTTATATTACTGTAGGCCTCCCTCCAATCATTATTGGTGCGGTTGTGGCAAGAATTGCCTTTTTATTTCCCGGCGTGTCATCTTCGACTTTATCAGCGCCTAAGACTGTACATATTGGTTTGATTTGGTAAAAGCTAGAAAATTAGCTGTCTAGAGGTGCATTATACCGCAGGCAGTTAAGGATTGGGAATTGGCCGGCCTCGACTTAAATAATTGCCGGATTCTATTGGGTAAAACCTTTTATTTATCATTTCATTCAAAATTCATAATTCCTTTTTCGAACCCAAAATCTATAAAAATTATTACATAATTTTTATAGTGGATGACAGCCCGGATAAGAGCTCTTTGTTGTTGTGATTTAGGTACAGAGTGCTATTGGAATCAGAATTTATAAGTAGTTTCGCCATAGGTAATCTGGCGCGAAACCTTTTCAATTCTTTTCGCGAAAATCATTCTTTTGGTCTAAAAAGGTCCAAGGACCTAGGGCAAATACCGGGGTTATCTAATTACTCCTGTGTTAGGAACCGCGGTCGGATTTCCCTTCCCATAATTGGAAAAGTGCAGGTGAATTGCCACAGTTTCCTATCCAGCGCTAGTTGTAGCAAAGGTACTTAGGTAAGTCCCGAAGGTACTTATTGGGGTTCGTTGCTTTGGTAGTTGTTGTGTGTTGGGTATCTTCCCCGACGGCGTGCTGTCGGTTTAGCTATCCGTACATACTTCAAGTACTTAATCAACAAACCCGTTTGCGCGCGCTAAGACAACTCCAAGGTAAAAAAAGCCCCGAAAAGTTACAGTGGAGGTCCACCCTTCAGGTTGCTCGCGACAACCGATCCGGTGTCTGTCATCATTTAAATTAATACATAATATTTTTCCTACCCAAAAATATTTATTTTTGGCCATTCTAAATATGTGTATTAGTTTTATCATATTATTTGCGTGACACAGTACGCATTTAATTTGGGCATCTGGAAAAAAATTTTGTGGCTTCGAAATAAAGTTGCTGATTTAAGCAGCTGTGGAAATAATTTTGCGTCTTCAGAGCAAAGTTGCTAATTTAAGCATTTGTGCTGCCAATAACATTCGACGTACCGTAATGATCGAAACACACGAACAATCCTATAACGCGATACGTACACTTTTCAGGTCGTCGAACCGTCTTAACAGCCAGTACTTCTTTGGCTTCGACTCCGAGCATGTTAACGACCGTTTGTTCATGCCCTACCGCATTTGGGAGCGATATTGGCAGCAGCTGGATCCCAACTACATGCAGGCCAACGGTCCTTTTGTTCGATACATTCAGATCGCCGATGTTCGTGGCCACGTCTTTGTCTGGAATTTGGCTAGGTTTCCACAGCCCCCATTTGGGTTGGCGGAATTGCTTGAAACACCTTTATGGGATGTCTTTCTAGCTTGCCACAACCCCAGCAACAATAAATTGTGGTGGGAGTCCTCCCTCACGTTCTGTTTTCAGGGCTAACATTTTAGATACGCTGACCATGAGTCGTTTCTTCATGCTCAAAAACCGCATCGACGCCGGAAATCAAAAGCTGAAGCCACTTGCTTTATTATTATTTTTTTCTCTTTGATATGGACTATGATCCATTGCAGTACGCAACGCGTTTGCAAGCAACGTTTTTGCAAATTTATAAGCAAATTCGTCACATGATGTTAGCTGCATCTTGCGGTTCATCATACATGCGAAGCCTAGGCATTGACTAAACGGCAAATGTCGTAGTCTTCCAGGCAATCGCATTCTAAATCCGGAACCTCTTTTTTTCTCGCATTTCAGGCATCCTCAAAGGCAAAAGCCGGGAACGACGTCTTATTTGGCTGCAGTCAAACGGCCACAACAGCTTTTGTGCCGTGCTCAATGCCGCCGCAATTGCCGCCATGATTGAGCGATGGTTTCGAAGGTTTTCGCCAGTTGCCCACACCACTGCGCGTCATAATCGCGCGTTGGCCAGGCTCTGTAGCCGTGGCTTCTGATATCCAATATGAGGATCAGACGCCTTTGATCCTTTTACAAAGTTATTCTTCTTTTTTTAGGGCTAGCTGACGAGATTGGAACAAATACGAGAATGCCGCGAGAGGCAAACGATGATATATCGCCAGCTGGCGTTGTTATAGAAGCCATCAAATTTGCAGGCCGGACATCCCCCTTTCTTTTTGTCGTTTCAGATAGAATCCACCTCAATTGCTGGCAACATTGACGCCGCATGATCAATCCAAGCAGCGTTTGCCGCAGCAATCTAGCGGGAGTTTTGGTCGTTTCCCATCACCAGTGCGTAGGTTGCCGCGGCCTCGTTCAACCCCACCGCCGCGATCAATGCAGCACCAGAGGTCGTCGCGGTTCACTGACAACGTCGGCCACTATTGTTACCAGCACGAGTATCGCGAGACGTCGCAGCAACGCTCAGTCGTCAGTTACAATCAGCAGCAGTAGCGCCGTTCATCGCCGCGTTCCAGCAGTCATTCAAGCCACGTTCAACATCAATCATGTTCACCACCACGTTCTATCGAAAGTTTTGGAAGATTCGGCCGCTTCCCTTTGCCTCCGCGTTCTATCCAGAACGATTTCCGTCGTCTGGCTACGCTTTCTAGCCAACCACTAATTTACTACGGGTTCGAGCAGCCGTCGTCTCATTCTATTTCGTTTGATCAACATCGCCAACTGCGCATCAATTTATTCAGCAGCGATCGCCCGTCATTGCGTCGCAATACAAACTCTAGCAACTCTTTGCAGCGCCGTTCAATTCGTTTGTCGCATTCCTTTTCACCAACAAAGCCCGATTTTAAATGCCGCAACTAGCCACGTTTGGCTCTTACTCTATATTTGAACTCTGCGTTTGTGCCAATGGCCAGCAGCATACCGTTCGTTGGATCAATGTCGTTTTATTCGCGTTTTGTCGTAAAGTGTTCTTATTATAAAAACTACTAGTTCGCGTTTCGTTATTCCTTGTGCCTTTAAATCTCGTCTTTAAATTTTGCGTAATCTCGTCATTTTAATCTCGTTGATTCCTGGCCTTGCTCAGAGCAAGTGCGGCCTTATCTTATCTTAACTTTATCAAAATCTACTTAAATTTGTCGCGAGGGATACAAAGATGCGACCTTTTACTGTGGAACCCCTACAAGTCCCCTATCATTTCTTTACAATTAAAACATAGGCGACATGACCGCTATTCACGTTGAGCCTGTGCAGAGACCCAAAAAATCCATGCGCAAGTAGCCAAATTCTTATAAATAACATTTCTTTCTATTTCTCTTCTTATATTACTGTAGGCCTCCCTCCAATCATTAATGGTGCGGTTGTGGCAAGAATTGCCTTTTTATTTCTCGGCGTGTCATCTTCGACTTTATCAGCGCCTAAGACTGTACATATTGGTTTGATTTGGTAAAAGCTAGAAAATTAGCTGTCTAGAGGTGCATTATACCGCAGGCAGTTAAGGATTGGGAATTGGCCGGCCTCGACTTAAATAATTGCCGGATTCTATTGGGTAAAACCTTTTATTTATCATTTCATTCAAAATTCATAATTCCTTTTTCGAACCCAAAACCTATAAAAATTATTACATAATTTTTATAGTGGATGACAGCCCGGATAAGAGCTCTTTGTTGTTGTGATTTAGGTACAGAGTGCTATTGGAATCAGAATTTATAAGTAGTTTCGCCATAGGTAATCTGGCGCGTCGCGAAAATTATTCTTTTGGTCAAAAAAGGTCCAAGGACCTAGGGCAAATACCGGGGTTATCTAATTACTCCTGTATTAGGAACCGCGGTCGGATTTCCCTTCTCATAATTGGAAAAGTGCAGGTGAATTGCCGCAGTTTCCTATCCAGCGCTAGTTGTAGCAAAGGTACTTAGGTAAGTCCCGAAGGTCCTTATTGGGGTTCGTTGCTTTGGTAGTTGTTGTGTGTTGGGTATCTTCCCCGACGGCGTGCTGTCGGTTTAGCTATCCGTACATACTTCAAGTACTTAATCAGCAAACCCGTTTGCGCGCGCTAAGACAACTCCAAGGTAAGTAAAAGCCCCAAAAGTTACGGGGGACACACTCTAGGAGTACCCATATATTATTGGAACGCGCTAACGTGCTACCTATGATAATTCTGTTGAGAATTTTTGGCGATAGCGTAGTCGTCATTTAAGATAATTACGGATCAAGTGAATATTGCAAAAAACTTATAGTCTGTTTTTTTAACCTAGTGCATGGATCCGCTCGGAAAACTAAAATCCTGATTACTGTAGTGTTCGTTTTTTTATTTGCTCAGCGCGGAGTCGGTGGCGAATTTTTTATCGGTATGGCGGGTCGAGCGATGAAGAAATCGGTAGTTACAGTAATAAGCAAATTGGTTTACCGAGCAAATTCATGCACCAGATTAAAAATAATAGACTATAGTTAAAGCTTGTATTCCATCAAAAGGATTTATATCTATATTTCACGTGACTTGTGCACGGAAATCACTTTTCAGCTCTCAAATGAATAGTTATAAAAATGGTTTCTAGGCAGCCTACACTACTATTATTTCGCCAAACAAAATTACATATGCTTATCCATTGCTGTGCACAGTATTGTCATTGATATTTCAGTAAACCGCTTTTGTAATCTATTTACACTGATTAAAATTGTGATAAAGTGCCTCGACAATTCAATTTTTTGGGTCTCTTCGTTTTTGCGGTCTTTTCTTGAATTTAATCCGCATGAATCAGGCTAGAAAAGCGATTTAAAATCTTTATGCAGTACATACATATGCGGCTACATCGGCAAATGTCTCCGCACGTAAGTATATACGTAGAACACTTATACTTTCGAGAATCGTCTATGGCACTAAGAGCTGGAAGAGCTGCGGTCCGATCAACCATGTTGTAGCCAACTTAGTACGTATCCTTCGATATATCCCATAAAATACCACAACCATAGCAAGACTTTAAAAAATTTTTGGAGGCACTTTAAACTTTATCGAAAATCTCAAAGTTAAATCAATTAAACTAATATAGTCAACTCTATAAAAATATATACATAAACGTCAGGTCTGAGCGTCCGTGAAATTTACAATTTATTGCTAAGACTTTACTGTATTTTCGATTGAACTTGGGGTTGCCAAGTTGAGGAATATTATATATATATTGAGGTTGTCGGAGGCATTTTTTAGTGATTGAGTTTTTTCGCCTATGCTTGACCATTGGTTGAGGTTTTTGAGCCAGTTTGAGGTGAAAATGGGGGGGGGGTTTGCAACTGTGGCTGAACTACAAGGGAATAAATCCTGAAGTGAGCGCCCGTACAAAGTATGGCCGCAACTAGAGATGAAAATCGAGCTTGGTATTTCTGACCCGCTAAAGTCAGAAGACTAGTCGATACGCAGGGTCCAACCCGCAACCCATGCATGTCAGCGGTCGGTCCTCCTACCCTACCCGAAAAAACCCGAGGATTTAGAGCAGCTCAAGTTGGTTACTAAGTTGGCTAGGCACAGGGCTGGCAAAAACCCAGATTTGAAAATATTGCGTTTTGGGTTTTTGGGGTTTTTCGTGGGTTCTTGGGGTTTTTGGTGGGTTTTTGGGGGTTTTTGGTGGGTTTTTCCTGGGTTTTTCCTGATACACACCAGAGTTGACTTCATACACCTGTAAACATTTATTCGGCTGACTTTGTGTCACATAAAGGACCCAACATAAAAAATAGGACACGTTTAAAACAAAGCTTTATTCGAATGTCGCTGCGCTGACCAGTAGGTAATTAAATTACATATCCCTGTCATCACAATCATCATCATCTATCACGGCTGTGCAGTAATTATTTGCAGTCAACCGCAGGTAATATAGCACACAAAGTAAAATTATATGCAGTCAAAAACCAGCGGCCTAGACTGCAGGTAATATAGTGCACAATGTAAAATTATATGCAGTCAAAAACCAGCGGTTTAGACTGGGTACTTGTTCACTTTAACCCCTATCGAATTTTTTCTATCTTTTTTAACATTAGGGAAAATACAGGGTTAATTTTTTCCATCTTTTCTTAACACCAGGGTTCTCACACGAGTTTTCCCGAGACAGATAATAACTTTCAGGTGACAGGTTTTGACCCTCCGACCTATCGCTCTACAGCGCAACATGTTACCAATCGGCTATCGGCTAAGCCACCTTCTCGTAAAAAATAAAAACGAAGTAATGAGGGAATGGTACTTAGCATCTATACATCGACCTAAGCATCTATACCTCGACCTAAGCATCGATACAACGACCTAAGCATCTATACATCGACCTAAGCATCTATACATTGACCTAAGCGGGAGCGACCTCGATCTAAGCAGCTAAAAATCACCTTTTCAGATATACTAAGCCTAAGCCTAAGTATATTGGAAGCAAAAACTTACATTTTCCTATATCTTATCAAGTAAATTATTGCAAAAGTTGATTATGAAGCTGAAAAGAATGAAAAAAAATTAAAAAAATAATAAAAAAAATTAAAAACAATAAAAAAATAAAAAAAATTAAAAAAACCTGAAGAAAATCAAGGATTATATCATATGATAGATATATCATAATGCTGTAATGCTGTATATACCATGATGTTAAAAAAGATAGAAAAAATACGGTAGGGGTTAAAGTGAACAAGTGCCCTAGACTGCAGGTATTATAGCACACAATGTCATATTATATGCAGTCAAGCTGAATGCTTATTAATATGGGGAGCTGGCGCTTCGCTCGCATTTCAACCTGTAGTGGATGGTGTTAGAAGGCACTTTTATTCGAGATGGTCTAGCAGATCTGCTTCCTCGCTAGGGGATGTTTTTGCGCTGCATGGGTAGCAGCTTCAATAGCTGCCCAGTCACCAATTAGCGCATTTTGATAGGCCAGCATAAGTTCTGGTCCAACATGATAGATATTGAGTAGCTGTTGCTGTTCTTGTCCTCATTTCGGTGTTTTATTGTAGTGAAAAGAGAATGCTTCGAAAATATGTACGTACCAACAGGAAAGTATGGTACGCGCCTACGCTGTCTACATACTTTATTTTTAGCCATTTTTACTAGAGCTGTGCCGGGGCCAGGCCCCGGCCCCCGGCGCCGGGGCCTAGGCCCCGGCCCCGGGCCGGGGCCAGGCTGGCCCCGGCACCGGGGCCGGGGCCAATGTTAGAGTTGATTATAATGTATAAAATTGATAATGTTCTGGGTAGATTTACCTTCAAACTCAATTTCAAGCAAACCACAGATCTTGCTAATTCAAATCTTTATTTCACTATGTCAGATTGGTGCGAATTTCTAGTTAATAATCAAAATTGACATATTTTAAATTGCAATTCATATAGACGAGCATTTCCAGCTTGCTTGGTAGCAGACAGCTACGTCTATCAGAACAAATAGAATAATAAGCCTAAAAAAGTGCAAAGTAAAGCACATTGAAAAACGCATCCAAGTCAGAGGGGTTAAATCCATACATGGGCAGCTCAAAAATTCTAGAAGTCCACAATTTTTGAAAGTTAAAAAGTGCCTGATAATATATGGTAGAGCGAAAAAACACCGTTTTCTCGCGTTTCTCAATGAGAGCTATCCATTAGCATCAAAAAACCGCAGAAAAAACAGAAAAAAAATTCTGAAAATCAATTTCTGGGGGGTCTAGTGGATTTTTTGGGGGAGAATGTGAATTCTGGGGGGTCTAGATACCCCGATGCCCATGTTCTGTTATATCTTGTAATCCCAACAAATATTAACGCTTGACGTGCATATCTATAAGCAAGAATATATGCATAGGTACATGTAAGGGGTAGGGCAGGGTTGTACTATGAGCAT